>JBBPDC010075019.1:0-10510 GCA_037974485.1 Hemigrammopetersius urotaenia
ACTTCAAGTCTTCCAGCCTGTTTTCTCCCAAGAGGCAGTTCAGGGTCCTGGGGATTCCACCCCGGGCATCCTGACAGCATGCAGCTTTATTTTACTTCTTAACACCTGTTGTTTTACATTTTTTAACAATTTAAAATTTGACCCGTCCTTTAGTTTCAGATGTAAAGAAAAAGATGTAAAGAAAAAGGAATTATTATTATTTTTTTGTTTCTGGTCCACCGAGGGTTAATCTGACAGAACTGTTAATGCAGGAAAGGTTTGAAGGAACAGGCTTCATTCAGAAACATCCAAAAATGTCATTTTAGTTGCAAAACCACTATGAACTCACTGATTATTTTCACATATTTCTAGAAGCAGAAACACTAGACAGAGATTAAGTCATTTTTACCAAGTCCAAGTCAAGTCTTTGTGCTCGAGTCCAAGTCAAGTCTTAAGTCTTTTAGAGGCAATGTCAAGTCAAGTCTCAAGTCTTTACAAACGATGACTCTAAATATTTGAGATGTAAATGTTGAGCTCTGAACGTTTAGAAGATATGCTAATTGGCCACGCCCCACGACTCCAATTGGCTGTTAGGGGGCGGGACTGCGTGCTGTGATATGACCCCACCAACTTGGAGGATTTGCCTTAAAAGATCTTAAATCTAAATGTTAAATATGAAAAATATATCTCTCGCACTCTAAATGTGAAACACCACAGTTAGATGGGGCTCGGTGACACCTTTCCAACGACCCCTCGAAAACCGTTATAGCTGAAAACCAAAAATCTCAGACAAAAGTAATGGGACACTGGGGCAAGGTGAACGGTTTTCGGGTCGTTGGAAAGAGCGCGAGATAAATAAACAAGTAAAAAAATTCCATGAAATGAACATTGTTTAATAGTTATGACTCACGAGTCACAGCATCCAAGTCCGAGTCAAGACTCAAGTCATTGAGGGCAAGTCTAAAGTCAAGTCACAAGTCTTTCTTTGTGCGACTTAAGTGCGACTTGAGTCGAGTCCCCATCTCTGACTCTAGAAACATGAGAATTCTAATTTTTTCAGAATCTGGTAATAAAATGCACGCAGGTGGAACTGGACGGCCCACACTTTTCAAGGGTGTTTTATGTCGTATTTTGGAAAAGTAACCTGGCCTTTCTGCATGTACTCCGTTATCCTGATGTTACTAATTGTTGCTTCTAGCACAATGAGCAAGAAACAAATAGATAAACAACGGAACAGATTAATTACTGTAAATAAGAATTACTCATTTATTTATTAAATATCTTAAAGAAAAGACTTGTAAAAGACTGTGTAAATATGAGACACAACTAGAATATGGAGAAACAGAAAACAAGAAAAAGAAGCTCAGTTTTACTTCTGATCACATATTACTCAGATGTACATGTAATCACATAAGGCCATATGGGTGCACAGTGTGCTGCATTAATTAAACCCCAGGGCTCTGGCTGTCTGGCTCCACTCCCTCTCTCTCTTTCTTTCTTTCTTTCTCACTTTTCCACACACACACTGGACTTTACAAACTGCTTAAAGGGCCCACAACATGGAAAACCAAATTATCTTGGCTTTTTAAAATGGTGATATAGTCTATAATCATCATTAAAATTTTCAAACGTATGATTTGCTCCCCAGTCCCACAATCTTTACATGCAAAAACAGCCTGCTTTCATCTTATTGTTCTTGTGATGTCAAACCAGTTCATTTACATACATACATCTCTTCAGCCTCCAGCAGTTTAGCCGCATCTACACGCACTTTTGAAAGAGGCACTATTTACACATATCAGTCTTAAAGGCACAGTAGCATTAAAAAGCCTGTTTAATTCTAAGAGATAAAGACAAGTTGGAAAATGGTCATATAAAATGAATTTTTACTATTTTTTGGTGCCATACAAAGATCATTAGTGGACTTCAGGGAAAGGGCACAATGTGCGGCAGGAGCCCTTTAAAAGCTACTTGCATTAGAGTTAAGATGAGATAAGCCCTTTATTAGTCCCTATGGTGAGAAAATTGCACCATTACAGCAGCAAAGTGAACAGAACAAGAGAAGAAAGCAGAAGCAGTGAAACCAATAGAGTGAACATTACACAGTACGTTTACAGCATTTAGCAGACACTTTTATCCAAAGCCACTTCCATTCCCTAACTACAGGGGGGCAGAGGATGAGAAAAATCAAGTCCAAAACATAACTTCTCCATGGTTATCTTTTATTGAACACACTTGATCCACATCACATGTAGACGGTATGTCTGATCGATACCTGGAAATCTTCCCCAAGATCGACCAGAGACTTCAAATCTGCTTAAACCTCAGAACTCAGAGTGTATCAGTAAACTCTGATTTCAGTAAATATAAACGGTGTAAAACAGGCTAGAAGCGGTGTTTATTCTCCTATACGCTCACTGTTCGATGCTCTTTCTCTCGGCACGTCGTCTCTCGGCCGCTCTCCGGACCCCTCCCTCCCTCCCTCCCTCCCTCTATCTTTCTGTCTGTCTATCTTACTGTTCTTGTCACTGTAACTATGGCAGTATTTTGTATTGAATTTTACCACGTTTCTGTAATAATGAGTGATTCGTCTTTTTCAGACAGATGGTGCTGTTGTTGGTGAGGCTGGCAGAAGTGTATTAAACCTTTAGAACCCTCTGATATGACTGATAATTCCCATACCTGGGCCATCTGTTCTACTCACAATTACAGAAAGGAAGTTTAAAGAACTCTGTCCCATCAAGCAAATGCGATTCTGCATATATAAAGAAACCCCAGAGTGTTCAGTCGATTCAGGTGTGAGTTTGTTGAATCCCACTGACTTTACAAATGGGCTTTTAGTGTCGGAGGCTTAGGCACAATACATTTGCCAGCATGCAGCCCCTGACTGCAGTAGTTAAGTGAGTCCCTCTCTCTTGAACATCTGATCTCACCGAGGCTTATGAGTTGTAGCAGGTGTGCTGGAAGAAAATTGCTCCTTTATAGCTTTGCTAAAAATATATCTCTCTGGAGCACATTATGTTTAAAGCTCCACTCAGTTTGGTTAAAGCATCTTGGAGCTCCCAGTGTCGAGCAAAAATAAATATTTCTCTTTCACAGTCAATTTTGAAACGTCAGTTTATAATCTAGGATTAGAACTTGTTTATGCATTCCTCTAATCACACACACTAAGTTAATGACTAATGAAAGCGGAAAGGTTAAAAATATATTTTTATACATGCAGAAATAATGCATATGTGCAGCTGGATCAAGCACTTTCATCACATTACACTGGTCATTACAATGTGCTTTTAATCTTTGGACTGATCACTCATTAGCAAATACAAGCCCTCAGACTCCTCAACACACCTGTAGGTCTGTGGAAAATATTATGCAGTAAAATGTTTCAGCAAACATCTTAGAGCAGGGTTATCAAACTCCAGGCCTGGAGGGCCGGTGTCCAGCAGTGGTGTTCCAGATCAATGCTAGCATGTTGTTACAAGATTGTAATGGTATCCCAAGCGGTTATTAGGGTGTTGCCAGATATCTACCATGATATTTTGGTGTTTTTACAGTTACTATGGTATTTGTATCCCAAATGGTTGCTATTATGTTGTTAAATGGTTGCTAGTGTATGCATATATCCATTTATTACATACTTTGTTATCCCAGGTGTTTGTAAGGGTGTTGAAATTTGGTTGCTATGCTTTCCTAGTTGGTTGAAAGGAGGATTCTAGCTCAGTACTATCTTCTGAGTACAGAAAAGAGAGTTTTTTGTCAAAATTCTTTAAAGCTTGTCTGTAGAATGTACTCTGTGGGCAGAGCATGGTTAAATCAGTTAGATGTTAGATGGTTGTTGCTCCTTGTGTGCTTTTCGTGTTTTATGCTCTAGCTTTTCTTTGTTGATTATCCCTTTCACTTTCTCTCTGAGAAAGAATTCAAGCCTTTATCTGTCAAAACACTTTCTCTCTCTCTCGCTCTCTCTTTCTCTCTCTCTCTCTCTCTCTCTCTCTCACTCCTTCTTAAGAAAAATGGCCACTTCAGTGCATGTAATCAGCAGAATCAGGTAGGCTGAGAGGTATTTGAGTGAAACTCTACGTATAATGTATTCAAATGTGTACTACACACATCAACATAATCACACGAAAGTGCTCTGTGGGGGTAAAGACCACAGTGACTATAGCTGTCTGTCTCTCTGTGTGTGGGCATGAAATATGCAAGCACAAAAGGATTATAGTACACGTAAAAGCCTATCGCCTCTCAAAGCAAGGTCGCAATACCATTATTAAGGAGCACTTTGTAGAAACATTGGAGAATAAGCCCAGTGTCACTTGATCCTCAGCTTAGTGTGCTTCCCCTCATTCTTAACAACACTTTTGACCGTGAAGAGAAAGCTGTGAAAGGGTTAGTGTTTCTTTAATGACATGGTGCATCACAGAGGCAAGCAGTATAACTAAGAGGGAGAGAGGAGAGAGAAAGGAGGAGGAATAAAATCGATGGTCAGTGCATTGACTCCTGAACATCACATCCATATATGCGTGCTGAGCAGCTCATTTGAAAAGCATGGACATTCATATAGAGTTGGACATGGACTTTAAAATGTAATATAGAGTCTGTTGCTGCTATGACCACCTCCACTCTTCTGGAAAGGCTTTCAACTTGGTTTTGAGACCTGACTGTGGCGAGAGACTCGGCTGTGGGGATCTCTATTCCTCCACAATAGTATTAGTGAGGTTGGGGACTGATATCGGGTGTTGGGGCCTGACACACAGTGACCATTCCAGTTCATCCAAAAGGTGTTGGGATTGAAGTCAGGGTTCTTTGCAGGACATGAATATAAAGTTGGCTCCTTCGTTGCTCCTATGACCGTCTCAACTCTTCTGGAAGAGCTTTCGACTAGGTTTTGAGACCTGGCTGTGGGATTTCTGTGACGTTGGGCACTGATATTTGGTGTTAGGGCCTAACTCACAGTCAGCGTTCCAGTTCATCCAAAAGGTGTTTGTTGAGGTTGAATTCAGGGTTCTTTGCAGGACACTTCACCAAATCAACATCCATGTATGCTTACTGAACATCTCAGGAACATTCATATAGAATTGCATGTGGAGATTCATAAAAAATTGGTTCCTTCGTTGCTGCTATGACCCCTTGCGGGTTTTCAGCTATGTTTTGATTCCTGGCTGTGGGGACCTTTATTCATCCACAAGAGCATTAGTGAAGTTGGGCACTGATATCAGGTGCTAGGGCCTGATTCACACCATTCCAGTTAATCCAGAAGGTGTTCTTTGGGGTTGAAGTCAGGGTTCTTTGCAGGACATTAATGCAGAATTGGTTCCTTTGGTCATATCTGCTGCTATGCCAGTCATATTAGTTGAGTTGATCATAGTTTTGCCGCTGTATCTGGAACTACTGAAAAAACATTAAAATCAGCCCCAGACCTCTTCCAACAAACTTTACAGCTGCTACTGAGCATTCAAGCAGGTGAAGTTATCCAATGTGTCTTTGTTTTTTAATCAATTAAAACTAGCATTTTTTCATATAACTGAATGCAAGACTTTTTAAATACTTTAAGTAAGAAATATAGTAAGTAAATGAATTGTATACACATTTAAAAATAAAGGTGTCAGAAAGGGTTCCTTATGTTTGTGTTTGGTCACGTCCATGAGCTCGGGAAAGGCGCTATATAAATAAAAATTATTATTATTATTATTACAGAACCTTTACAGTTTCCAAAGGAATCTTTCAACTGATGAGTGAAGAGGAATCCTTTTATTATGTGAAGGATCTTTAACTTTAAAAGACAGAGAGAGGGAGAGAGAGAGAGAGAGAGAGAGAGATGTTTTGATGGATAAAGGCTTGAATACTTTCTCATGGTTGCTGGGTAGTGTCATTCTGGTCTAGGCTGGAGGTCCATCAGTTCCCAGACATCAAATACGCCGCCCTGAGGCGCCTGCAGGAGATGCGTTAGTGTGTTCAACAGATACTGTTATTAAAATGAGTGATTTTAAAAGAGTGTAAGAGAGAGGGAGAGCACAAGCAAGATGCTAAACCTTATCTGCATACACGTAATGGTTTCTGGTCAAAGTAAGACACACACACTCACAAACACACATGTACTTACAATCGCCACACATTTTTGTATCATATCATTGTTGTTACATGAACCTTAACCATCTTATTTATTAAATGTAATGTTGCAAACTTGTACAGTACATTCAAATCATTCATCAAGATTTTAAGTAACAGTCTGCTCCTGATCATTTAAAGCCCAATTTATTGTATCATACCAAACCTGTCAAGGAATGGGACATATTTGGCAGCCAGTAAACAGTCAGTTCTTAATGTTGTTTTGTTGGAAGCGTGAAAAATGGGCAAGCGTAAGGATCTGAGTGAAGGCTACCCCACCTGGTTCAATCCCACAGAAGAGCTACTGTAGCACAAATTCCTGAAAAAAGTGCTGATATGAAGGGTGCAGCCAGCCACGTTATTGCAGACGGGTCAGAGTGCCCATGCTAACTCCTGTCCACCACTGAAATCACCTACAGTGGGCACATGGACATCAGAACTGGACCATGGAGCAATGGAAAAGGTGGAATGGTCACACTTAATTTGTGATGTGTGTGTGCTGATCTGGTAGAACCTCTGAAGAAGTTAACCACAGGAAGGTAGATGCACCAGGGTTGGTGACCGCTTCTATTAAACTGCAAATGAGAAAGAAAGAGAGGAGAAAAGCTTGGAAGCTTTCACTTCTTATGTTTCCCTTTCTTTATGTCTTTATGTCCTCCCCCTCACTCTTCTGGCATTCTCACCTGCTCGCATCTCACCATCCATGTCGCTCTTTCGTTTTCTTTTGTTTTTCATTCCCATTCCCTCATTTATCCTCTTCTTGTCTCGCCTACTCTCTTTTGCACAGCATTTTCCACCCAAAGTTATTCACACACCAAATCCTTGACCCCGTCACAGTGTCTGCATTTGACCCCTCCTGTTTGCCGTAGGTCTTAAGCGTATGGGAGACGACGGGACTGATGGCCGAATCACAGCCAAGAGGGCAGAGAGAGATGGGTCGCTGTTTGTCCAGCTGGTGGTTAGGAAAAGAGGTTTTCGGGGGAGTAGTTCCACTACTCTGTTTGGGTAAATCAAACAGGGACAAAGAAAGCCCCTGAAAATGGGGCCTATTCAGTACATGTGGATTGCAGCAGCTGAGGGGAGTGTGGGAAATGGGAAAGAAACAGAGGTCAAAGTGATCTGGCATGATATGGAAAGGGCTTCTGAAAATTCTACCATCTGTCTTCTCCAGTGCCGTTTGGTTTTTTCTACAGTGTGACTGAACTACTTCTACTATGTGTGGCTGTAATTTTTATACCAAACCATTCAATTACATTCAAATCAATAAAAAACTGCCTACGACCACAGCACTTATCTAGTGTTAGGAAGCCTTTAGACCCCACCCAGCAGTCTTGAGCAAGCTTGTGGGTTCCAGACAGGTTTCAGAGGCGTATCACTGTTTTAATCATAAAACCAGAAGAAAAGATCTTTATTGGTTTAATTATGAACTAATTGCAATGGACAAGTAACATTAGCTAGAGACTAGGATTTTGCAACTTTCTTCAAAAGCAGCTATACTAAACACTAAAGCAACGATAGTGAAAACTATTAAAATAATGAGAAATTTACAAAATGAAGAGAAATGTACAAAAATGCATTTGCTGATTTTTTAAAAAATGACATTCACGTGAAGAAGTTGACCACGTCCTCAGACACTCGTCTAGACAAGCTGAGCTCAGAGACAGCAGGCTAAATTTATTCTTCAGCCACATCACAATTTACAGCTCCAGAATGAAACGAGGCAGTTTCTCAGGTTTTATCTTTTATAAGTATTGAACTGAACAGCTTTGCCTTGGTTTTTAAGAACGGCTGACATTATTTCTCCTCATTTCCAAATAAAACTATTGTTCAATAAAGCATAATTTTAAAGGAAATGACAAAACATCAGAATAAGAGAAATCATGCAGCGTTTACAGAACCTGAATAATTCAAAGAAAACAAATCTCTCGTTCTCTCTTAAAGAAAATGGCAATAATGAGCTTTGAGGAACTTCTAGTAGTGTTTTACCATCCAACTGGTCTCACTGTGAGAGGAGAGAGTCGATTACAGCAGTTTTATACTTTTCCTCATTAAATAAGATGTGATTCAGCTTATCACTAATCAGACCCTCATAAAGCAGAATGAGGTGTTTGTATAGGAATTGAACAGACACTGGACTGGAATGGTTGTCACTCATAGAGATGCTGATTTAAAAAATTGCAGTGCTCTCTTATTTAATGCAAAAGCTTTCACTTTATAAGTAATTTTTGCCCACCACATCACAAGCACAATGACAACATTTGCACCGAACTGTTTACTCTTGTTTCCATACTGTGGCTGAATAGTGTGCGACGTGGAAATGAAAACACTGGCAGCTGCACCCAAACAGAGTATAATGTGTCCAATAAAGAGCCATTTGGGATTCAGCCACATGTGTACAACTCCATTCTGGAGAAACGATGCATGCTTTCTAATGGCTCCTTAGCCCTTATATAATGTGTTATGTAAGTAGCCATTTGAGATTTTCCCCGGCTTTACTGATGTTCAGGACAGATCCAACTAAAACACAGACATCTGAAGCTTGTAGGACATCCAACTGATAAATGCTTTATTTGCTGTACAGTAAGTCCTGCAGTTGTACAGTAAGTCCCGCCGTAAGTCGTTGTGTATGATTAATGGATGGTTATTAGTGGGGAAGCTGTCTAGCCTGTTAACCGCCTAATCAGTCTGGGTCTGTTTAAGATAATAAACCAGGTTCTCACTTCATGTAAGTTCACTCAGAGGTCCATGAGAGCAACATAACTGTCAAAGATTTCTCTGTTCACAGAGGTTTTTAGAGACTTGTAGTAGTTGGATCAGCCAATCAGATTTGAGGAAAATAACGAATCATTTTAAATATAAAAAGTAGACCTGCAATACAGTGGCCGTGTATCAAAAAGTCATCGAACCTTTGTTACCATCAGAGAACCATTTTAATATGCATAATTTAATTAATGAAAACATAACTATCATAAACCATCATTTTAGCAATAGCTGCTCATTTCAGACTCCATATCTGTAATTAAATCACTGTACTGGCCTGTAAACATGTGTCCTTTCGCTATGGTTACAAACCAGCCGCTGTAATATTTGAATCAAAAGCAATCTGAAATGAGTGACAGTATCTAAAATGATGGTTTATGATACAATCATTATTTCATTCATTTAATTATGACATGAATTAAAAATGGTTCTGTACATTAACTGGTTCTCTACTTGTAACAGCAGAGCAGCAGAGCCCTGAGAGCAATTTTTTAAAATGTTTCTTTGAAGAACTGTATATAGCAGCTTGTCCATTCAAATTTGAGCATTCAAATAGTTCATTGAGTTGTATTTAATTATAATTCATTTCCCTATTTTACCCTCATTACAGTCATGTATACTCCAGCATTTGTGTATATAGCATAGTGTGCTTTATATATTGTATTGTTCTTGTCTCTGTATGTCTGTGCAGTTGTAACATAAGCAATTCCCTTCAGGATCAATACAGTTTTCTCAGTCTGATTCTGACTCTGGCCTGTAAATCAATCCTTGTAGTCCATTTGGCTACTTTAGTGAATCAGAATCAGAAAACTTTGCTTATGTTATGACTGTACAGTCTCACAGTGACACAGAGATAAGAACAATATAAAATCTAAAATAAATCCAAAATGGAAAGGAAGGCAGTGTGTGAGCAATGTGACGGACAGCCAAGTGTGTTTGCGTGGGGGGTAGATGATGATTGCAAGCAGGGTCAGCTTAGGAAATCGATCCGCACCCCCCTACCTTCTCCTCTCCTTTCTTCTCTCGATCTCTGCTCTTCTCTTTCATTATTCCCCACCCATGGACTTTGTCTGTGTACTTCTAGAGCCCTCCTCATCCTCCGACACTCTAATCCTCTCAGTGTCTCTCTCTCCTGCTGGTGCTCCATCCTTCATTGTCCATTTTCTTCCTACTGTGTCTTTGCCATTCACGTCTCCAGAATAACCCAGGAGACCTCAGGCCTCTGACGTCGCTGGACCAGGTGCCGCGGCCTATAATGTACCCTTGGTTGGTCCTGCAGCTGAGCTGCATGCTAAAATTCCACAGAGGAACATCAATTATGATTTAGAGTCAGTCTTAAGTACTGTTCGGACATGACATTATGAGGGCAAAAGTATTGGGACGCATGACCATTACGCCAACAGGGACTTTAATGATATGGCATTCAAATCCTTAGACTTTAATATAGAGTTTGTCCCCTTTGCAGCTATAACAGCTTCCACTCTTCCTGGAAGGTTTTTGTGGGGAATTTATGTCCATTCATTCTGTATAGCATTTATGAGACACTGATGTTGGACGAGAAGGTCTGGATCACAATCTCCGTTCAAGTTTATCCCAAAGGTGCTGGATGGGGTTTAGGTCAGGACTCTGTGAGGTCCAGTCAAGTTCTTCCACACTGAACTCCTCCAGC
>JBBPDC010075050.1:0-10507 GCA_037974485.1 Hemigrammopetersius urotaenia
GGAGCAATTGTCAGAAAATGGAAGAGGCTTAAGACGACTGTCAGTCTCCCTCGGACTGGGGCTCCATGCAAGATCTCGCCTCGTGGGGTATCACTGATAAGAAAGGTGAGGAATCAGCCCAGAACTACACAGGAGGAGCTGGTCAATGACATTAAAAGAGCTGGGACCACAGTTTCAAAGGTCACTTTTGGTAGAACACTGCGCTGTCATGGTTTCAAATCACGCATTGTATGGAAGGTTCCCCTGCTCAAGTCATCACAGGCCCGTCTGAAGTTTGCCAATGACCATCTGGATGATCCAGAGGAGGTCTTAACTCGCTGTGTTTGGAGGAAAAAGAAGGAGGAGTTGCATCCAACAAACACCATCCCTACTGTGATGGGGGTGGAAACATCATGCTTTGGGGGTCTTTTCTGCGAAGGGGACAGGGTGACTGCACTGTATTAAGGAGAGGAAGAATGGGGCCGTGTATTGTGAGATTTTGAGCAACAACCTCCTTCCTTCAGTCAGAGCACTGAAGATGGGTAATGGCTGGGTCTTCCAACATGACAATAACCCGAAACACACAGCCAGGAAAACCAAGAAGTGGCTCCGTAAGAAGCACATCAAGGTTCTGGAGAGGCCTAGCCAGTCTCCAGACCTAAATCCAATCGAAAATCTTTGGAGGGAGCTGAAACTCCGGAACCTGACAGCTCTAGAGGAGATCTGTGTGGAGGAGTCGCCAAAATGCAGTGTGAGCAAACCTGGTCAAGGACTACAAGAAACGTTTGACCTCTGTAATTGCAAACAAAGGCTTCTGTACCAAATATTAACACTGATTTTTTCAGGTGTTCAAATACTTATGTAGAGCAGTGCAATACAAATAAATTCTTTCCAAATCAATTTGATGTCCTGATTTTTCTTTTTTCTCTCACAGTGGGAATGCACCTACAATGTGAATTTCAGGCTCCTCCATGATTTCTAAGTAGGAGAACTTGCAAAATCGCAGGATGTTCAAATATTTAGGTTCCTTACTGTAACTGTCAGGTTTGAGCATGTCTCCAGGCAGTGACGGATGGCGCAGACACAGACTCCCAAAAAGACACGAGGTCCTAAATACAAACAAAACCTGAGATAGGACAAGTGACTATGAAACAAAGCATGAGGTTAGTGGACCAACAACCGAGTTCTCATAGAAACAAACTTAAATACACATGAACTAAAGACACAAACCAATAGAATCAAAAACTCACTTAAACACCAGTCAGCTGTAAATAATGGACTTCAAAATAAAAACCCAGTGTACACAAAACTTCAACTTAAAAGTCCACCTAAATAGCGGCCGCTGACCAGGGATGTTACAGTAACACACACATTGCTGTATGCAAACATTTAATACCAGCATTTTAGTTGTGCAAAATGATTTATAAGTGTGCCAGTAAAAATAAATGCAATAAAATAGCAGCAGACAAATTATAATGAGATTAATTGTGATGGATATTTATTAATGATAATAGTAGTAATAATACATTATTTTTATTATTAAAAGTAGTAGTAGTGGTTTGTAGTAACATAACCAGTGACTAGGATGCGCTTTAGTGCACAATTTAGCCTACTTCATTTTTCCACCCACCCCATGCCATCACCCCCTGCCCTATGGAGAAGAGCATGTGACTATAGCTACCCTTAATTCAATCTGATGCTGAAATAATACCTGAAAATTAAAAATAGTGTAATTACAATGGATACATTTATACTGTATTACTCAAATGCATTCTGTAAACACTATATGACTGAGTTGCATTACTCAATGAACTGAGTTCAACTCAGTTTGCTTTACTGGCAGGCATGCTTTTACTGCAATGTTGCCCGATCAATAGCATGTGTGCAACTTAATATTGCCAGTGCTACTAACAGTAATTCCAAAACAGCGGCTGTAAAAAAACAGAAATAGCATTTGTTTATCCTCAGTAACTACCAGATCCCTGTGCGCTGCTCCGCTTATGTCTTTTCGTTCTTCATGGTCAAGAAAGAATGACTCATCTGTAATCAAGACACGTACATGCTAGTACAATGTCCAGAGAAGCTGCTAATGTAATGAAATGCAACACACACACAGACAATATCTAGTTTATTAAAACGCCTACCTTATACTTCCATTTACTTTATGAGGCTCACTGTACAGGTGTATCTGTTGACATGGACTGTTTGTCAGTCACTCTCCATTCATTAATGGTTAGTTTCTGTCCACAGATCCATTGCTGACATCATGAGTGCTGGATCGTTCTCAGTCCAGCAGCGTCACTAACATGATGTGTCCAGAGGATAAACAGAGCCATTTAACCTTCGGTTGGTATGAATGACAAGCAGGGCTGCGCTCCACTACTGTAATTTGACTGAAAGGTAAATGATTTCCAGTGCAGTCTACACCAGATCCATTTAACTATTTTTTGTAATGAACCACTCTGACAGCTTCCGAGTCCATCACTCCATCTTAAATGTTCTGTGATCATACATTTTTCTGGTTATGCACTTATACATGATTTTGTTAAGCAGCATGTTCTTTCTCATTGTGCACTTACAGTCTTTGCTGCTTTTTAGCCTAAAATATATTTTTAAATGCCTTTATGGTATTGTAAAATAGGATTAGTACAAGATGTACACAAAGTACAAATTTGAACATTTTTTATATAGTATTACCAGGGGAAACCTGTTCCATGATGTTTGGGTCTATAGCCTGTTGGATAAGTTAACATCAGCTTGGCAAACAAACTGGAGACCCAAACAGTGGAGGCCCAACACACTACAGTACAGGTTTGACCTGGTGATCTGCTGAAATTAGTGCAGATGACAAAAAATTGTGTGAGAACAAAAGGTGATTTGTGCTGGAAATCTAAAATTAGACCTAAGTCATTGTTGCTAAGCTAACAATAGTTTAGTTAGTAGGTCTAATGTAACACACACCACAGAAAAAGTTAGATTCTAATAAATTTTTGATCTCCTGATTCGAGTGTATGCAATAAAAAGTTGTGACTGTGTCATTTCGACCATATACAGTGTCCTCCACAATTGTTGGCACTCCTTGTAAAGATTAGTAAACTCAGTTAGATAAAATGCACCATTTGGCAAAGTAGCTTCATCTCACACTGAACAAATGAGAAACATCCAGCCTATAATAGAACTATTCAGAAAAAACAAAAGAAACCATTATGTTCAATTTCAAACACAATTATTGGCACAAGAATGTCTCTTTTGAGTTGATTGGAGTGTGTAAGAACTTTCCAGCTGTAATCAATCACTTCCTGATTGACTAGGGTACAAACACAGAGGTCAAATTCCCTTAATCATCCATCAACATGGGAAAGATAAGAGAACACACAATGAGAAAAAGGTCTGTTAACCTTATAAAAAAAATAGCCACTTGCATGAAAATGCACATTTATAAAATGGACATTAACTGGATCTGTTACAAACTTGCCTGGAAGAAGACCCATGTTTATTTTTCCTCCACACACAGTGAGGAGGATGGCAAGAGAGGCAAAAAGGATCACTGTTGGTGAATTACAGGACAAATTTTCCAAAACCACCATCAGACGTCACCTCCGTGCCAACAGAATGTTTAGAAGGGAAGTCTACAAAACACTGCTACAACTTTGACTGGAACTATGTTCTATCGTCTGATGAAACCAAAATTGAACTTTTTGGCAATAAACCGTAAAGGTGAGTTTGGCGTAAAAACAAAAATGGATATAATGAAAAGAATCTCATCCCAACTGTTAATTATGGTTCTGTGGGGCTGTAGGGTGAGCTGAGGATTATCTGGAGAAATTTTGTAAAGATTACTGGTCTCAAATGCTCAATTCAAATATTCACCAACCTTATAAAATGTTACAGGAGAAGACTGTTTTATTGGGAAGTTGTACAAAGTATTACATCAGGGGTGTCAAAATCCGGTCCTGGAAGGTTGGTGTCCAGCACGTTTTGGTGATTTCCCTGCTCAGAAACCCCTGGTTCACCTCCCCAGTTAATTGTCAGATTTAGTGAATGTGTTTGAGGAGGAGAACCATCAAACTGTGCTGGACACCGGCCCTCCAGGACCAGAGGATTAAATACAGGGCTGCCAATTATCTGTGTTTTTGTTGAAAATAATATTATTTTTTTCAATTAAAAGTTGGGTTTTTCTCATTTTTTCCGTGTGAGATAAAGCTACTTCACCAAAAGGGGTACCAATAATTGTGGAGGGCACCGTACACACAGTACACAGTGAAACGAAACAATATGCCTCCAGGAACTGAACTGAACACCACCAGGACCACAAATGCAAACAGGACAAAGAATGTGTAAGAAAAAAAAAAACAACAAGACAAGACACCCTGTTCTGTGTTGTTTGGAACTGAGGCCTCATTGATAAACTATGAGCTACGTGTTTACACCTAATGGTCAAATGCATCTGCAGTCAGCCAGACTGAAATCCAGTCACTGTTTAGTGAGTAATATGCAAATAAGCTCTTTTACAATTACCAATCAGCTGTGCTGCTCTTCATTTTTCTGTGCTATTCGAAAGAAGAGCACAACGCAGTCAAGGTTTACAAGAAAAGAGCAATACAGTGTAAAACACTGTGAGAAATGTGAGATAGTGAGAAATGATGACGAGTGGTAAAGTTAAACAAAACTGGTGCGTTATTTGAACTTACTGGTTGATGAAATTAACTCAGATCAGAAGGTAATTAACTCAGATCAGAAGGTAATTAACTCAGATCAGAAGGTAATTAACTCAGATCAGAAGGTAATCTGAAAGAATAGCGATGTCCACACTAAGTGGACACATTTTGGTTTTCAGACGTGGATTGGAGAGTAGGATATGGTTACACTGCTATGACGTGTGGCTCCAATGTGTATCAGAACACCGCCTGAAAGGCTTTGAGCAATCGGATATCTGATCTGTTTAAATGCATTTTGTGACCAGGGGTAAACAGGGGTTCAGGTCAAAGTGACACCTAAACTCAAATGTGTTCTGTGGTGTGTGTGTGTGTGTGTGTGTGTAGCTATTAACCAGAGCCACCGACCAGCAAATGTGTTCTGAGCTATTTCTGATGTATTGAGCGTAGTGTGCCCTCCTAAAATGTTCTCTAATGTGCCTGCAGCTCCATAAAAGATCAGAAAAGATTGCGGCCCTACGATTCAAGAAAGGGCAGCTGTGGGGCAGAGATCATGCAGCATTGGTGTAACTACCAGGTAACTTCACATTCAGCTTTTTATTATCTGCAGTATTTGTTCATACACAAAAGTGGATGCAACACAAAAATCTGGCAGCTTGTTGAAATAAAGACAAGCATTAAATGTCTTGACAATCAGACCAATAGAATTAGCTATTTGACATAATTTGAAATATTTAAAAGTTCCACAATATACTTAATTACCATTACACCGCCCTAACACTCCACCTGGGGACAGAAGGCAACGACAATGGTTAACACAAACTGTCAATAGTAAAAGACAGTGGGATGATTTTAGACCTCTAACAAGTGTAACTTTCATGAGCCACAATCACTGGTGCGAGTCTAATTCTAATTAGGAAACACTGACACTGTAAACGGGACAAGCCCTTTAAAAGCCTAGTTGGAACTGCTGATGTGGGTCAATGACCCGTAACAAAATAGTGCTAATTGAACTCATTACGCATCGACCGGATTAAACTGGCCCCTTATAGTCATGTGTGAACACACCACAGCCCAGTACACTGCATAAAACAATGTGAAATTATTTCTCTGCATTTAATCCACGCACCAAATAAAGCAATGGGCAGCCAGCGACGCACCATGGAGGAGTGTGTGGGGACGGTACCTTGCTCAAGGGCACCTCAGTGGTGCCACTGGCAGTCCTGAGATTCGAACACAAGGCCCTCTGAACGCAGGGGCAACTCCCTAACCACTAGGACACCAGCTGCCCCAATATTACCTATCCCAACAAAAAACACGCGTGTACGTGGCTTGTAAGAACACCAACAAAATAATGCATTTTCCTGAGTGTTGCACTAAATGAAGCCCCTTCATGGCGACCTTCGTAAAGGAAACGACTATGCGGTTTAGAAATAAGTTCACTCACCGTGTGTGACAAGGAACACCAGAGCAAAAACACCAACACAGCCAGCGTGCTCTCCATAATGCCATCCGTTTTATTCTGGAAGCAAAAGAGCACGAGACGCGACGGTGCGCGCGCGTTGTCCCATACCCAGCGCTCGCGCGCGACCACCGCAGAAACAGCCACACACACACTCACACTCACCACACACACACTTCAAACGAGTTTCTGTCAGCGCGAGGATGCGCACGAAGACGCTGGAGAAAGGGAGGAAGAGAGAGAGAGAGAGAGAGAGATGTCCATTCTTGCATTCTTGAACTATGGAAAGTGGATTATCGATTCAGGGACACAGTTTGTAGCACAGTGAGTCAGAATCTCTCTCTCTCTCTCTCTACACCTAAACCCCAGTGAGGTTAACCCTCATCTTAACCTCAATAGTCTCTTCATTATTTTATTTTAAAAACAGCTGAAAGTGAACACAGCACAGTAAAATTGTGAGCCAGAGGTACTAGTACAACATCAGTGCCTGACCTCATGAATGCTTTACAGAATGAATGGGCACAAAAACACTCAAAAATTTTGTGGAACACCTGTAATAAACACTTGGTTAGTTATCTGAAAGATGAAACTGTTCGCTTGTTCCTGTAAATAAAATACATTTTATACTTCAGTGTAAAACCAGCATCAGAGAATGGCAAATCCCAGTAAGGCAGGTTTACATTTTTGCCTGGCTAAGTAGCAAGAGGTGTTTGGGAGTTTATACTTGTGCCGCATTTCTTCAGAATTCACCGGCCCCTATTTTAAACAGAATTCACAGCTGTAATTAATCAGTATCCTTACCACGTCTTCTCCTGTGGATACTCTAATGATCTAGAGCTTCTTGGACCCGTCCTGTGGACAAGGCAGCAAATGGAAAACTAACTGTATAGGAGAGGCATTGTCTAATACCATGGCTGGTAATCACAAAGTCACTTTAAAAAACATATACACTACATGGACAAAAGTATTTGGATGCCTGACCATTACACCAACAGGGACTTCAATGACATTGCATTCAAATACGTAGCTACGACAGCTTCCTCTTCTTGGAAGGCTTTCCACAAGATTTTGGATGAGAAGGCCTGGCTTGCAATCTCTGTTCAGTTCATCTTAAAGGTGTTAGATGGGTTTGAGGTCATGGCTCTCTGTGGGCCAGTCAAGTTCTTCCACACCCAACTCATCCAACCATGTTTTTATGGACCTTGAGTCCACAAAGTTGGAATCATGGCATTGTCCAAAATGTCTTGGTATGCTGAAGCATTAAAATTGTCCATCACTGGCCTAGCCCAAACCCTGAAAACAGGTGTGTCCAAATACTTTTGTGCATATAGTGTAGCTGTAGTGTTTGCTTCTCATATGGGTTCAGTGTAATCAGGACTTCTCAGTCCACATTTTCGTTCATATCCGTCTCCAAATGCACCTAAATCAAGTCATCAGAAACTGCAATTTACGGCATTTAGCAGACGCTTTTATCCAAAGCGACTTCCATTCCCTACCTACAGGGCACAGTCTCTCCCTGGAGCAACTTGGGGTTAAGGGTCTTGCTCAGGGACCCAGTGGTGGTTTTGCTGAAGGCAGGATTCGAACCCATGACCTCTTGGTCTGGAGGCAAGTATCCTACCCACAGACATGGAAAAGACTATAATAAATATAATTTATATATAATTTATATAACAGTTTGTGTTTACCACTGTCCAGACCTTCATCAGTACTCAGTTTCTCAAAACTGAAAAAAAGGGTAACTGCTGAATGGAAATCCTTGACTGAATGGAAAGCTATGACGCTGATGTGTGTAAATAAGTTTCAAAATGCAGGACCGAATGTCCTTTCTACCTGTAGCTGTAAGACTGTGGGGGAATTTTTTAAGTTTTAAGTTTTGTTTATATTGTTTTGTATTCGTGCAATCTACAACTGATCTCTGGGGAAACGGGGGTGCCTATGGGGGTCAGCGGGGGAGCTGGCTCCAAAGGGGGCCATGGTGCTTACATGGCCCTGTATGAAATTATTATATAGTAAACAGATGACATATGACAATCAGACCTGTATGAGCTTGTTAAACACCCCGCTCCAAAACAATGAGTACTAATACACCAATCAGCCACAGTAAAACCCCTGACAGCTAGTGTGAGCAGCGTTGCACAGAATATCTGTGCAATGTTCTTATCGCGTGCAAAAAATGATCACTATGTGCAATATCTCATTAAGTGCAAAGTAGGGAAAAGTTTGTGTATATAGAATAGTGTATTTCATATTGATGTTTTTTCTGCTGATTGTTTTTATTGGATTTAGTTAGACTTTATATTTCATGTTGTCCTTGTATCTGTGTACCTGTGTGTCTGTGCAATCATAGGCAATTTCCAAATTCTGATACATCATTTTTTTAAAGTGGTGCCTGCCAAGAGGTGGGATATATATGTAGCAAGTGAAAATTCAGTTCTTGAAGTTCTCTAACGTATTGGAAGCCGGTAAAATGTTCAAGCCTAAGGATCTGAGTGACTTTGGAGCAATGGAAGAAGGTGGCCTGGTCTGATAAACATTTAAATTTTTTGTTTTTATTTATTTAGCACGTTTTTACAACCAATGTTGTCAAAAAGCAGCTTTACAGAATCCAGTTCTGAGCCCCCAGTGAGCCAAAAGAGACAGAGGTGAGGGAAAACACCCTAAAGAAACCGCAGAAGGAATCATGACTCAAAAGGGAAGAGAGAGAGAAAAGGAGAGAAAAGGACTCTCTGTGAGGATAAATAACGATAGAAGGGCTCTGTGTACAGACTTAATCACTGTTGAACAGATTGTGTGTCTACGGCTAACAGAGTAGGAACAGTTAGAGACAGTAGAGGTTGTTTTTGTTGGAGTCAGTGTGAGGAGTAACAGTTAAGAGTGACTTGAGGAAGTTTTTGAGTTTGAGTGAAGAGACAGTGGAGGTAGTTTTGTTGACGTCTGAGTGAGCAGCAACAAGATCAATAAGAGCTTCACCTGAGCTATTGAAGATGTTTTTTTTTTTTTACATCATGTGGACGGCTGGATGCATGTGTGCCATTTCCTTTTGGAACACTGCAAAAAATCCTGATCTAACCAAGGCTTGCAATCTTATTTCTAGCCTAAAAGTCTTTTTGATTGTTTTGAGAATAATATACTATATAAGAGCAGATTGTTTGCTCTTATATGGTATATAAAGGTTGTTTTAAGATATTTTTTATTTAATTTTTTTAAAGAAATCTTTTAGACTAGAAACAAGTGAATTTATCTGTCAGTGCAGTAAGATATTTACACTTGGTAAGATTTCTTGAAATTTGGAAAAAATACCTTAAACAATCTAAATAATCTTACAAAGTCTGCTCTTCAATAGTATATTATTCTCAAAACAAGATCAAGAAGACTTTTAGGCTAGAAATAAGATTGCCAGTCTTAGTTAGATCTGGAGTTTTTGCAATGAAAGGACGACACCAGGACGCATTACAGGGGTACATTAAGTAGCCAAGCAGATGGAAGCAGTGTGATGCTCTATGTAATGTTCAGTTGGGAAACCTTGGGTTCTAGCGCCATTCTGCAAAAACCTGTTCAGGAATGGTTTGAGGAACATGACAATAAGCTGACTTAAGCTTCAAACTCTTCAGATCTCAACCTGATCAAGCATCTGTGGGTTGTGCCGGATAAACTCTTTTGATCCATGGATGCCTCTATTGCAGCTTACAGAAAGGATCTTTAAGGACTTAAAGGATCTGCTTTAAGGATCTGTTGGTGCAGATACCACAGCAAATTTTCTGTGGTGCCTTGACAGCTCAGAGTTGTTTAAAATATCTTTGAATGCTGTTGCATTGCCATTGACCTTCACAATCCGTCTAACTCAAAACCCAGCCCATCTCCATCAAATTTTACTGTTGGCACTATGTTTTCTGGTAGGTGGCCCCTGATACCCCCAAACCTAGATTCATCAATCAGACTGCCAGAGAAGCCTTATTTATCATGTTAATTCCTGTGCAAAATACATATTTCTGCATATTTCTGAAAATATTTGATTAACCCTATTTAATAATATAGGCACAGCTGGTGACCTGGTGGGAAGGGTTCTTCAGCTGCGGGTTCAAATCCCAAGACTGCCAGCGGCACCAATGAAGTACCCCAAGCAAGATACCATTCTCACACCAGTCCCTAGACACTGGGTCACTGCCTGCCCACTACTTCACTTGTTGAATGGGTTAAGAATTTCACTGTTCACACTCTGTGCTGTGCTGTGTTCATGTGTGAAAAAAGGACTCTTTTCTATTTACCCCTCGTTGGTGCCCTCTAGCGTTTTTAAGGTTTTTTTTTTGTATAATTGGAAGCATCGGAGGTGGGCAGTACATTTACATTTACGGCATTTAGCAGACGCTCTTATCCAGAGCGACGTACATCAGTGCTTAAGAATTCCACA
>JBBPDC010075059.1:0-10507 GCA_037974485.1 Hemigrammopetersius urotaenia
GGTCTTAGCTCTATTTCCAGGCTTAAGAAAATTTTGTTCATTGTTTTGCATAAAGTTGATTTCAAAATGGACATGCACTTTCTGCATTTTGAGTTTTTCAGTTGAATAAAATGCTATTTTTGCTATATATTTAAACATTGAGGATTTCTTTAAAAAAAAAGTCAAAGTCTCGTCTCGTCTCGTGGGAAAAGCGTCTCGTCACACCCCTAGAAAGAAAGTCTGCTGCAGCATCTCTGTCCTTGATGGGCACTGCCCTATGGATACAAGCATTTGAGCAGGAGATTCCTATGTAACCATTCCAAAGGATTCCTATAATTAACTAATAATTAAACAAATAAAAATGCCAGACGTAAAATAGGATAATGGACGTGGCCTGCATATGGGCCATATTAGTAAAGAATCCCCTGGGAACCATACTGCTTTCAAAACAGTGCGGGCCCAGCACCACAAAACCTTTTTGCCCGTTGTGCAAAAAGAAACCTTAACAGATCCAACCAGATTTTATGGATGATTTGGTTTGGATCCAGGCCACATCAGTTTTGCTAATGTATGTAGTTTTGTAATTTTATTTCAAAATGCTACAAATTTAGGCCACAATATAAATTTGAACCCATCACAAACACTTAACTCTAGTGTGTTACTAGTGACAGAAGCACACACATGCACACACGGATGAAACCACTAGTGAAAGCTCCCCTGCAAACTACATGAAAGTGTGTGAGCAAAACAGAGCTGCAGAGAGAACAGACGGAGAAAATTGATGACAGAGAAGAATATGTGCCAAAAAGAGGAAGTGGAAGTGGTTTAGAGCAAAAGAACATACAATGAAAAGTATGCCATGCCACGTTTGTGGGCAGTGATGGAAACACTGCCGACCCACTTAATCACCTCAAAACAGATTGCAATCGCGGCCATCGGAGAAGAGATGGGTCTGTGAAATGGAAAAGGGTCATGCAGAAATGTTCACAAGTCATTTTTACCAAGTCCAAGTCAAGTCTCAAGTCTTTGAGAGGCAATGTTTACAAACAGTGACTCTAAATGACTCTAATTTTTGAGCTGTAAATGTTGAGCTCTAAATGTTTAGAAGATATGCACGTTCTTTGGTTTAACCAATTCTTATATTCCCTATAGGGCGGTACCAGTGGCACAAAGGAAGCTGAAACACAAGACCACAACAAAACGAGAGACATGCAGCAGAGGAGACAGACAGACAGACATCACATGTGTGGAGATACTTTACTCTAGACACACAAACAGCACAGTCGACTTTTGTGTTAATGCCCTAGTTTCAAAACAGTTAATGGCCAGCTTGATGAGCAGGCTAGATGAATACACCGTTTCAAAAAAGAAATTTAAGCTGGGTTGGTGACTTTGATGAGCTGACACATTAATAAATTTAAGCACTGTTGGTTGATGAACTGATGAGTTGATGATACTGTAATAATAAGCTAATATATAATATCAAGTAACCTTAATGTGTCTGAAGTTAGGAAAAAAGACATAAGTTTACAATGCTCCTTAAAACATTCCATTAGAGTTGAAAGCAAGGGCCAACACACAAATGAAAGTGGAGGAAATTACCGATCATGTCACTAACAAAATGGTCATACTTTGGTGAATGGGTTAAATGCAGAGAAAGAATTTCACATATTTCACACAGTGTGCTGTGCTGTGGTGTGTTCACATATGACTATAAGGGGCCAATTTAAATTATTTTAAAGAAGTCATACAGAATTGATTTGTTAAGAAATAAAGAAAAGTATAAGTGGGCCTTTTCTAGGCATAGGCAACCTATGGGCTTCCAGAGGGCACTGAGAGGGTACACCCACCAAAAATGTTGATGATAACATCCTCAGTGTAAAAACAAACTTGTTCTATCACGCCTCCAGCCACAAAAAGCTGTGGTCACTACCCCCTAAACTCACATACAGCGCCAGAATGGCTAAAAACACCACTGTGTGTGGGTTAATTCTTTTTTTTTATAGCTGAATTCACCCTATTTCAGTTGTTATATATGGATATCCATATTTAAATAAGCCATTGTTTTGTAAGTGTAAAGTGTTTATTTGTACACACCATAGCACACAGTGTGCACAGCACTAAATAGTTTTTTGCATTTAACCCATTCACCAAGTGAAGCAGTTGGCAGGCACCAGCGCAGCACTCAGGGAGCAGTGTGTGGGGATGGTACCTTGCTCAAGGGCACCTCAGTGGGATTCAAACCCACAGCCTTCTGATCGCAGGGGCAACTCCCTAACCACCAGACCACTTGGCTTCATTCAGAAAAAAAACCATTAAATCACAATACCGTGCTATGCACTGAAACTGACAGAAATCTTAACTATGACATCATTTTGTCACAAACCATCCACTACTCAGTTCTGGCAATTAAGTGAACGCAGCTGGGGGCAGTGAGCTTCTCTCTCCCTCTCATCATTCTCTACACACAAGTAAACACATGGTTTTATTCTCTGTCTAGTGTTTTTAATAAAGTTTTACAAATCGCTGCACATGTTAATTACAAGCGAGAATAGCCTCTTATACAAGTTTAACTGATAGAAATGAATACAAGATGGTACAAATATATACCAACTATTAGTGACTATAAACTGTAAAATGCATAATTTGTTATTAGTACCTAATAATCCACCCTTCTCTGTCTCTCACCCCTTTACTCTCTCTCCTCCCGCACCCTTTACCCTCTCTCCCTCTCTCTTCCCCCTTTACTCTCTCGTCCTTTACACTCACTCGTTCCCTCCATCTACTTCTCTCCCTCATTTACGTACTCTCTCATCCCTTTACTCTCTCTGTCTCTCTTATACTCTTTCTTTGAGTGAAAAAAACAGCACATACATTAACATTGTTATATCGACTCTGTCAGCTCGTTACAACGTGTTATTAAATTCTTACGTCCATTATTTAGTGCCAGCACATAAACACAGTGCTAATCTAACCCCCACCCCCCACCAGTTCCGCGTCTTACCTCAACTTAAAAATGAAAAGTATAGACATGCCCACAGTTAATTGAAGCCAGAGAAGACAACACACTTTTTGAAAAACAAGCTCTGACAGAACGGAGCACAGTTAGCTTCTGTTAGCCTGTAGATGGTAACGAGCCGTAACCGTTACTATCGCCATGTTCATACTTTTACACAAACCTAAACACAGCTGGAAACCATGTGACGGGAAAGAATTACGAGTCTATATCAGTTTAAAGAAGTTGTCCAGCACATAAACACATATTGAACCTGGACTATTGACTAGACTCCCCTGGTTAAGTTGTGTTTTGGGCTGGACTTACCTCGTAAAACCGTCTCTGACTATTGACTCAGCTACAGTTGGCTTGGGGAGTAGGGGCGAGGGGGGCGGGGCTTTGCCTTGAGAAAACAGCCCTGAAACTCTATTTGAGACTGATTTCGAAACTGATATATCTACGTGTGTTATTGTGTAAAATCACACCGTTCTACTGTGTTTTTCTATTGTATTATTTGTAAGGATATATTGGAGTACACAATGTGGAAAAAAATATTGGGACACATGACCAATACACCTACATGGACTTTGAGGACATTGCTTTCAAACCCTTAGCCTTTAATATGGAGTTGGTCCCCCTTTGCAACTATCGCAGCTTTCACTCTTCTTGGAAGGCTCTTCACAGGATGTCTGGGCTGTTTCTGTGGGAATTTGAAGGCCTGGCTCACAATCTCCGTTCCAGTTCATCCCAAAGGTGTTGCATGGGGTTGAGGTCAGGGCTCTGTGTGACCAATCAAGTGCTTTCACACCAAAGTCATCCAACCATATCCTTATGGACCTTGCTTTGTGCACTGGGGCACAGTCATGCTGGAATGGAAAATGGCTTTTTCCAATTACAAGGTTGGAAACACGGTGCTGTCCAAAATGTCTTGATATGCTGAAGCATTAAGGTTGCTCTTCTATGGAAGGGGCCCACCTGAATTCAATAAGTGGTGCCCCAATAGTTTTGTCCATATAGACTAAATGTGCAGCTCGGTTTGATTGGAATTCAAGGTGGGATACCTTCAAATAGTTTAACAAGTACAAATAAACTGTTGTATTCCTAACGTACGAAGAATTTCCTCCCTTATTTTGTCCATATCAATGTTTTCTCATATGTCAGTGTGTGTGTGAGAGAGTTAAACAGTTTCTAGAAAGTTCATTACATTGAACACAGCCAGTAAACCGGCTCACATTGGTCATGCTAGACAGATGTGGCCTGATGTTTTCTAATGTTCTGATATCTACAGCAGGGGGCGCCATAGTAACACCTACCGTAAAGGGGCACTTCTAAAAAAAACTGACTCTGCATGATGGGCATATGAATGTAATATGATCAATATGAATATAAGTTAGGCCACATGAGAGTAAAAATTGGATTCTATCAACCATTAATTAATCATTAACCATTAATAACATTAATCAAACCAGGGGAATCTGTTAACCACTGGTTGTTATGGACACATGTATACCAATAAAACAAAACATTATGACCACTCATAAATGAATAATATTGTTATATGTCCATGTTTGGTGTAGTATATAAGTTAACAGTTGGGCCCTGACATCGATGTGTTGGATGCACAAGAATTGGTGAGATGTACTGGAACAGCAAATCCAACCTGCAGAGGTCCAACCTTGCAACTTACAGGACTTAAAGGATATGCTACTAATGTCTTGGTGCCACCTACCAAAGCACACTTTCAGAGGCGTTGTAGAGTCCATGGTTTTTGTAGAGTCCAGCAGTTTGACAGTACTTTAGGACTGACAGCATATTAGACAAGTCAAACTGTGTGTACAGTGGTGCCTGAGAGTTTATGAACCCTTCAGACTTGTCTATATATCTGCATAAATATAAACTAAATTAGATAAAGTACTTGCCCACTTATTTACTGAGCAAATTATTTGTGATCACATATCTGTGAGTGGAAAAACTATGAATCTCTAGGATTAGCTGTTCATTTGAGAGGAAAATTAGAATCAGGTGTTTTCAATCAATGGGATGATATTCTGGTGTGAGTGAGTGTCCTGCCTTATTTATTTATGAACAAAGACCTATCAAAGTCTGATCTTCACAACATGTGTTTATGGGGTGTAACTATCGACAGTTACATCTGTCCCTCAGTGTCTCTAACATTTCCCCAACAGCGATGTCATGTCATTTCCTGGTAAAAAAAAAAAATCTGTATGGAAGATTGTTCAGGTGGTCGCTATACAAACAGACAGGGATGGATATGGAAGACATTAACATTTCCATGTACAGCTACTTAAGAAATGTCAAGGTAAATATTGTTTCAGCAGAAACATTTTTTATTCATGTCATTTCAAAACATGCTGTACTTTCATGGAGGTTTGTATGATTCACATTGTTTTTAAAATATGGGAATTTGCATGGATTTGCGTCTATTGATCTAAGAACATGCTCATACACTATATGGACAAAAGTTTTGTGACGTGTGACTATTACACCAACAGGAAATTTAATGACACTGCATTCAAACACATAGGCTGCGTCCGAAATCGCATACTTCCCTACTATATAGTATGCGAAAACAGTATGCGAGGCGAGTAGTATGTCCGAATTCATAGTATTCGATAAACAGTAGGCGAGAAGTACCCGGATGACTTACTGCTTCCAGCCAAATTCTGTAGTAGGCATTGGATGGGCACTGCACTATCCCATAAGGCAGTGGGAGAGGTGGCGTCATATTAAAAAAATGGCGGAAAACGGAGACGCGCTCTTTTCAAGTTGTTACACCTGGGGTCTGTGGCATGTGGTGTCCACCACAGGTCACCAATGAGCAACTCTGTTCAGAGTGGCCACATCAGTAAGCAGGTGTAGGTAATCACTGGGGTGTATATATGTTTGTCACCGTGGGGTTTGAGTTGTGGGTTCACCATTGTGCAACATTGTTCTACATGTTATGTTTTGTATTGGCCCTCGCGCCATCTTCAGTTACAGTTATAGAAATAAAAGCAAGAAAGCCTATGGATGTCGGCTTTTGTGGTGTCTACATGCTCGAAGAGTGGCAGAGCGTGACAGATGAACCCACCTCTCCCAAAGGCACAGCGGCAATCCCCTTGTCCCTCAGGGGACAGCCAGAGCGATAAGCAAAATGGAGAATGAAGCAATTAGCCCAGCTGCTATTAGCTCAACCCCTGTTAGCTCAGCTGCTATTAGCTCAGCCCCTGTTAGCTCAGCTGCTATTAGCTCAGCTCCTGTTAGCCCAGGCCTTACTACTTTCACTTCACTTTCACTTTCACTCAGCTCTTGTAAGTGAGGCTCTTGTTGGTGAGGCTCGTCTTAGCGAGGCTCCTGTTGGCGAGGCTCCAGTTAGTGTGGCTCCTGTAAGCGTAGCGCCTGTTTGGCCCGCTCCTGTTTGGCCCGCTCCTGTAGACCCTGCTCCCGTAGGCCCCGCTCCAGTAGGCCCCGCTCCTGTAGGCCCCGGTCCTGTGAGCCCCACTCCTGTTAGCTTTGCTCTGGTAGGCCTAGCTCCTGTTGTCCCTGGCCCTGTTAGCATCAGCCCGGCTGACTTAGAAGCCCCAGTATGTCCCGTATCCCCTGTTCTGGCCTGGTTAGTGGGGTTTCTGGGGGGGCTAGTAGCAGTTATGGATCAGGCTGAGAGGCTAGAGAGGCAACAGAAAGACGGAAAAATACCCTTGTATTTTTTGGGGGGGGTGTAGTGGGCTAGGGACGGGTGGTTGGGGGCTGGAGGGGGTTAGCGTGGCGTCTGTGGGCTCCTTAGAGCAGGCGGAGGGCCCTATCCAGCCTCCCAGAGGGGGCTGTCAGTCTGTCGGCGAAGGGCGTGAGGAGCGTCTCAACCAGCCTTCCGGAGGGGGCTGCCAGTCTGACGGCAAGGGGCGCGAGTAACGTCCCGACCAGCCTCCTGGAGGGGGCTGCCTGTCTGTCGGCGAGGGTCGCGAGGAGCGTCCCGACCAGCGTCCTGGAGGGGGCTGCCTGTCTGACGGCGAGGGGCGCGAGGAGCGTCCCGACCAGCCTCCCTGAGGGGGCTGCCTGCCTGCCTGCCAGCACGGGGCGCAAGGAGCGTCCCGACCAGCCTCCCGGAGGGGGCTGCCTGCCTGCCAGCACGGGGCGTGGTGCGCGCCCAGCTCAGACCCACGTATAGGCCTGCCTGCCTGACTGTAGTGGCGGTCCCGCAGGGAGACGCCCCGCGGGGTGCTTGGTAGGGCTTGGGTTGCCGAGCCTGGACTATGGGACAGAGAGCACCCTGCCGGCCGAGGGACTTCCAGGTGGTGAGATCGCCGCCATTAACCTTGTGGGGTCCTACAGAGAAGGACCTGGATTGTGGGACAAGGACAACGGCCTGCAGTCCACACCAGCATCGCCCGGGCTGAGCGGAAGCCAGCCCGGCCCCATGGACAGTGAGGGTGCGACGTGGAGGGGGTATGGAGGCATTGTCCACACTTGTGAGAAAATGCCCTCTGAAAAGGTAAAAGATAACGCGCTGTTGTGACGACACACGACACGTGACAACATCAACACAGCGGATGCAGTACGTCCGAATTCCATTCATACTGCCCTCATTCATACTGTATAGAACGTACTGTTTTAACGGTAGAGCAGTACATTCTAATTTAAATGTAGTACCTACTCAAGTAGTATGCGATTTCGGATGCAGTGATAGACTTTAATATTGAGCTGCCCCCTTGCAGTAATAATAGTCTCCACTATTTTTGGAAGGCATTTCACACGTTTTTGGAGTATTTCTGTGGGAATTTTTGCCCATTCACTCTGTAGAGCATTTCTGATGTTAGACGAGAAGGCCTGACTCACAATCTCTGTTCCAGTTCACCCCAAAGGTGTTGGGTAGGGTTGAGGTCAGGGCTCTGCACACCAAACTCATCCAACCATGTTTTTCATGGAGCTTGCTTTGTGCACTGGGACACAGTCATGTTGGAATAGAAAAGGTTATTCCCTAAACTGTGTCCACAAAGTTGGAAGCATGGCGTTCAAAATGTCTTGGTACGCTGAAGCATTAGGAATGCCTTTCACTGAAAGTAATATATATATATTAGAGGTGGGCATAGTTAAATTTTTTTAATGTAGATTAATCTCATTGTAATCTTGAGATTAATCTAGATTAAAATGCCCCCCCCCCCAAAAGTAAATATTAACCCGAGGTTTACATACGGAAAAGTCAGGAACGAGAGAGAGAGAGAGAGTAAGAGAGAGCGAGAGAGAGAGAGAGAGATACGGAGAGAGAGAGAGAAAGAGAGATACAGAGAGAACAAGAGAGAGACAGAGAGAAAGAGAGAGAGAGATACAGAGAGAGAGAGAGAGAGATGATCGCACGAACGAGAGAGACAGAGAAAGGGAGAGAGAGAGACAGAGATGATCCGCATGCTCCGGAAAAGTCACGAACGAGAGAGAGAGACAGACAGACAGACAGACAGAGAGAGAGAGTAAATCCGCACTAAAATGTCAAGGTGAAAGTCATCATAGCTTGTGTAGTATAGACCCAGCTCCCAACCCAACTTTGTGAATATATTAATGGCGATATTTGCAGGTTGCAGGACTAAACGCCCAAATAAACTGCAGCAGTGTCGCATTAGGAAGCTTCTTGTGCGAAACAGGGCACGTCGCTGAGCTACTGGTTGTCGACCCCTGGTCTAGCTGCAATGTACGGTGTTGACATCACTTAACCTGGCAGACTTCTTTAACGAACTGCATTATGAATGTTGCCACCAGAGGGCAACGTGGCTCCTTGCCATCAGTAGTGCCATACTGCCATCTTATCTGGCATCTGGCAGTATCTATATTACAGTCCATTGAAGAAATATGTCCTTTCGTAAAATGACAGGCTTCCTTAAAGTGTTCTAATATGCCAGACCCCACCAGACGGCATTATGACCAAATCCATCTGTTGTTCACACACGTGACAGACTGCTTCAGTTGGGTGAATGGGTTAAATGCAGAGAACAATTGCTTACATGCAGAGCAGAGTATGTGAGCGGAGCGAAGTGCGAGCAGAGCGAGGCGTGGAGCGGCATGATTTTGTCTGGAACTTGGAGCAGATTTTTTGAAAGTCAGAGCGTCGCAATTTTCTTTCACTCCGAGAGGCTTCACTACCGCTCCGGCCCATAATGCAATTGCATTAGCAATAGCATGAACGAATTCACGCTACTGTTCTACTAAAGCACGTTGAGTATTACGTATTTGTTTTTCACTGAATGCACAGAGATTCGATATAAAAATAAATAAAGAAAAATTACAGTGGAGCGTTAATTAGAGACATTTTTTCAAGGAGCTAACATGGAGCGAGGATCAAGTGAGGAGGGAGCGGGGAGGGAGCGAGGAGCGGAAAATGGTAAACCCAGAGCGGAGCTGGAGCGGAGTGATCATGAAATGCTCTGAGCGCGGAGCGGAAATTCTTCAAAGGGCTCTAATATAGAAACTAACACAGGAGGGCCCTGTGGCACAACTGGTTGCAAAGCACCACATTGCCCCCTGGTGGCAACATTTATAATACAGTACGTTAAAGAAATAACAGGCTTCTTTGAAGGACAGTAATATGGATTTTACCACAAGATGGCAATGTGGTGCCGGACGTGATGCTTCCTTAAGAGGATAAGAGCACGGTCTTCCCGAAACACTGCCACCTATCGTATTGATTTCAAATGGCATTTTAAGGGAAAACAGGGAAACTAAATTGCCCGCCATGACAATCGCTAAATAGCTGTCTGAGCTCGTTGGAAAACATCATCACATTCCTTAGAATATCCTTTTCGAAAGGCAATGTAATATTTCACGTTAAATAGTTGTTTATTTCATTTATGTTATTTTTGATAATAAAACTAGAACAAAGCTTACCTGAACTGCATCTAAAATGCAGTTGATGAGGGGAAACAGACTGCGCATGTGGAGTGACAGGAAGTGAAGTGAAGTATATACAGTCAAGCCCATAATTAATCATACCCCTGGCAAATTTTGACATAAAGTTACTTTTATTCAACCAGACATAGGTGTCTCCAAAAAGATAATACAACGATGTACAAGAGACATTATTGAGGGAAAAAAACATTTCTCCGCTTTTATTTACATTGGAGCAAAAAGTGTCATGTCCAAAATTATTCATACCCTTCTCAATAATCAATCCAGTTCTACACTGCAGTCATTGAGTCTGCCCTGTGCTCCTCCATCACAGTCTGGTATGGAGCAGCCACGAAACAGGACAGGAACAGACTGCAGCGGACTGTACGGACAGCAGAAAGGATCGGTACCCCCCTGCCCTCCATCCAGGACCTGTACCTCTCAAGAACAAGGAAAAGGGCAGGCAAAATCATCACAGACCACTCACACCTTGGACACAGACTATTTGACCTGCTGCCCTCTCGCAGACGGTATAGAAGCCTGCAGTCCAGGACCAGCCGACACAGGAACAGTTTCTTTCCCCTCACCATCTCCCTCCTAAACAGCTGAACTGTCTCACTGTAAAACACCTGCAGCATTGCAAATGCACTTTATGTACACTCT
>JBBPDC010075079.1:0-10506 GCA_037974485.1 Hemigrammopetersius urotaenia
CATTAAAGGAAATAATTATGCCCTATATTGTCGTTATATAATTGCGTGGAATGTTTTTAATGGGCAAAAATACTTAAGTAAATGAAAAGTTTAATTTGTCTCGTCTTTTTTTTTGCTGATCCGAAAACTGATCCAATTCGTGACTTAAAACCATGATCCGATCCAAACCGTGATTTTTTTTATCCGTTGCACCACTAGTTCTGAGGCTGATTGTATGTCTGTTATGTTTACGGCTCATGTGTGTATTTGTGTGGAGACCCGTCTGACTGGGCCCTATGCAGCTTGTGTGTAGAACAGATAGCGGCTAACTGTGTGTGTGTGTGTCTCAGAAATATCGTCGTAGTTGTGTGCAGGTTGTGTCTCTGTTGTGTAGTTTAAGTGTGAACTTAGTAGTTTTAAGTGTGTGTGTGTGTACAGGTCATGTTTCTGCTGTGTAATTTGTGTTGACCTGTGTGTGTGTGTATCTATAGGCACCCCGTGGCCTCGTTCTTCCACCTGTTCTTCCGGGTGAATGCGATCCTGGTCTACCTGCTCTGCGAGCTTCTCAGCAGCAGCTTCATCGCCTGCATGGTGACCATCATCCTCCTTCTGTCATGTGACTTCTGGACAGTGAAGGTCAGTGAGTTTTCATTCTCCGCATTAAGTCGCTCCTGCCCAAAGTACAAAGTCTCTCTCAGCACTTAGTAAGATCCTGAAGACCCCTTCTGGCTGAAAACACACACACACACACACACACACACACATACACACACACACACACACACACACAGCCACCACCACCAGGATGGCCGGAACTCCACTGGCTGTTCTAGCTGATGTGTCGAGTGACTGCGGTGAACAGTTATGTAATATAAGAAATACAGATAATCAATGATGCCTATAATCATGCTGTTGATGACTAATCGGCTTTGTTGCCATGCTCTCTGTGTCCCCAGTTTATAATAAAGCCTTTGTAAAAGCTGCTGCTTTTTGTTCTGATTGGTTGTTTTTGTGCCAGAACATTACAGGCCGGCTGCTGGTGGGGCTGCGCTGGTGGAACCAGGTGGACGAGGACGGCAACAGTCGCTGGGTGTTTGAGTCCAGAAAGGTAGCTGTGTGTTTGTAACAACATAGCAACAAACTATCAACACCACAGCAACCACTACAGTTACCATAGCAACCAGCCTGCTACACCTAAACAACCACCTGTGAGACATATAGGTTACAGTGTACTGTCCTCTTACATCCTTTAACTTCATAGTCCACCTATTACACATTTACCACTACAGAACTCAATAATGCAATAAGTGACTATAATTAAACCTGAGGTGTGTGTGGGGGTGTTTAGGGCCATGCCCAGCAGCTCCCAGCATCCCTGCCATCTGATTCGGAGGCGCGGATCTTCTGGCTGGGTCTGATCATCTGCCCTGTGCTCTGGGTCATCTTCACCTTCACCGCGCTCTTCTCCTTCAAGATCAAGTGGCTGGTGAGTTAAACCAGCAGGACCTGAGACCTGCAGGACAAGATGTGGAAGGAACCGTCAGAAAAGTAAAAGATGTGAAAGAGTTACTTTATACAAGAGTTTCTTATTTCTGCATCTACGCTAGGGGTGTGGTCTGATCCTCAGTATTGATATCTGTCCGATATGGACCAAAATCACTGATCTGAGATCAGAAAAATCCTGACTGATCCTGTACACTCCCAGCTTCCCACATAGTGCACAAGAGTATCTTGAATCTAGAATCTAAAATACAGACTCCTGCACAAACGGTGTAGAACATGTCCAACACAGAGCGTGTTTCTTTATTACTCTCTTGCTTTTCTTGTTCATTCTGGTTTTTTGTTTTCTTGGTCATTCGTTTTCTTTCACTCTTTCTTTCACTCTCGTCCTTTCTTTCTCGTTTGTTCTTTTTATTTTCCTGATCATTCAGTTTTTGTCTCACTCCTATTTTCTTATTTTTTTTCTTATTATTTCTCATCTTACCTTATCTCTCTTTTTTCTTTCTTTTTCCTTTACTCTCTCTGCCTCGCTCTCTCTTTCTATCTCAATGCGGTTTTCTCGCTCTCTCAGCCATGTGTGCAGAACTCTAGAATGGACACACCGGGCACTATATGGCTGTAGAACTGGAGTTTTATAGCTTAAACAGTGTCCCCTAGAGGAAGTAGGGAGCCGTTCCAGATTCAGACAGTGAGATATTAACAGAGGGGTTATTGCAGAGAAAGAACTAGACAGAATTACATTAATATCCATATGGGGTATCGGTTGCAGTGTTGGTATCGGATCTGAAAAGTGTTATCGGGTTTAATCCCCACTCCCCCTGCACCCCCTTCATCTGTGGTCTGGACCCCCACAGGACCACCAGTTAACATCAAAGGCCTGTCATTAGACCAGGGTCATACAGCAGGAACGGTGGTGTAAGAGAGGTTGTGTATGTGGAGCTGATGGGTGTGGTGTTGTGTATGTGGAGCTGATGGGTGTGGTGTTGTGTATCCTGTGTGTGTGTGTAGGCGGTGGTCATTATGGGCGTGGTCCTGCAGGGAGCTAATCTCTATGGATACGTTCGCTGCAAAGTGGGCACCAGGACCAACCTGAAGAACATGGCAACCAACTACTTCGGAACACAGTTTCTCAAACAGGTCTGTCTTTCTTCCCTGTCTGAACAGTAATGAACGTCAGTCTCATCCCCTCGTCACCTCATCGCCTGCTGTGATTTCATTTTTTTGCTTTCATTATATTTTTATGAACATGGTTTTTTAAACACAAGGAGATTGAGAGTAAAATAAAAAGAAATGAGGAGGGGGGGGGTCAAAACTTTTTCACAATACCATTGACCCTGCCCCGCCATACTTTTACATGTGGATAATGTTCTTTGTTCTATAAAGTTAATCAGGAATGGCTTTTACTAAAAGGTTTTTCCCTCCTTGCACTAATATTTGGATCTTGTTTGTTAATTGCAGGCTTTCAGCAGACAGGACCAATCCTGAAGAGCAGCTGCATTTTTACAGTTATCTTAAAGGTGTTTGAGGGACGTTTCTGAGGATGTCGGGAGCTTCTGACTGGCTGGAGTTGCAGTATTTCGGACATTTTACACTTATTATATATGAGATTTTTTTCTTTAAAAAAAAAAGGAAGCAAATATGTGTCAGTTACGTTTTCTTTAACTTATTAACTTGAAACATGCTCTGAGGTTCCAAGATAAAAGGTTCATCTCTGTTTAACTGTATAAATAATCATTCTGATATATCTCCAGCTTCGTCACAAAGCTAGTATTTATACCATCTGGTATTATTTTTAGTTATATAAGTGTGTTTGCTGAGTTCTGTTTTGAAGGGTTACGCCCCGTGGAGGAGACGAAACAATTGATTTTGATTCATTTTAAAGCAGATGAACATCTCGCAGTGAAATCCAGGCTAAAGCGGGGGGTAGTTACAATAAAAAAAAAAAAACTACAATAAAAGTAGTAGGTAAGAGCTGTTGCGGTAAACTCTGCAGAGGCATTAAAGCATCTGGTATTTTTAGCCTCCTCCCCTGATCACGAACGGCTGAGAGCTGATCAGAGCTCAGGGCCCCTGATGGAGGTCTGTTGTCCGAGCTCATTCCATTTCTGCTGCAGTTCATGGATCTTTGAGTTACTGAGTTTTTGAGGGCACAGGTTCGTTCACACTGATGACCGAAGATCAGAAATCAGAGCTAAGCAATAAGGATTGTAAGGTGAACGTAGTTTAAAATCTCCATCTGCATACAGTGTTTACACAGAGTTCTTCCTTCACATACATACACATATACTCCTGTGTGTGTATATATACACACACGCCTTGAATGTCTTGTTAGTTTCTGACGATTCCAGATGTACCTACCTGTGTATATGAAATAAACAAGTTAAAATACTTTCCCCCTAAACACTGATGTGAACTTGTGTTATGTGAAACTAAAAAAAAGTTTTGGAAAATTTTTGGAGATCATAAAATCAACCCTGACCCTGTTTTATTTGACATTGTCTGTGTTCTTTTGCACAAATAAAACATCTTTCATCATATCCTGAGAGTCTTGTTTTTCTTGTGTGTGTGTGTATACAGCTAGCAGCTCGGACAGCACTTGAGCGCATGTGGAGTGTTTTGAATTTCGTATGTAAATGGGGTGTGTTTCATGTATCATGAGGGACCTTTATGTTGAAGTGCAGTTCGAGCTGCTATCTGTGTGTGTATCAGCTGGTTTCTGAAGGTCATATGTTTTAGGGTGGGAGGTGTTCTGGTCCAGGTGCTGCAGGTTTGTCTCCCCCTGTATTTTCTGGGGCTGAGAGAAGAGGAAAGTGGAGGACAGAAGGTCCAGGCAGCTCCTGAGGGGTGTGGTGGAGAATATCCAGAATAGCTCAGACTCTTATTTTGGAGAGAGGGCTGCTGGCCGGGTGGTGGTGTTTACCCTCTCGGTGCAGCTCGTTTTCTGTTTATGGATCTAAGGTTTTTGGGGTTAATTAAAGACTGTAAAGGTTTTTTTCTGATTTAATTAAAGATTGTAAAGGGGTTTTCAGGATGATCCCGACTGAAGATGCGTCTGCCAGGAAGAGGGAGATCGAGGAGAAGCTGAAACAGGTAGGCTACAGCAGAAAACCTCATTAGTAATACCAATACATCTGTGTGTGAGTGAGGGTTTACGGCTCTGTATATATATGTATGTGTTTGTATATGTGTGCGTGTATGTATTTGTTTTATATGTGTGTACATATATGTGTGTAGACGTATATGCTATGCGTATATGTGTGGGCATACACGTTTGTGTATGTATGTATGTGAATATGCGGATATATATGTGTGTGTGTGTGTGTGTAAGTGTGTGTAAAGTTCTTACAGAGAATGTGTATACTCTATCTATTCTGTTTAATATGTAGAGTCTGTGTGCTCTAAATCCCTCGCTACTTTAAAGCAGATCAGACTATTTTTTTACTATTATAACCTTAAGTGCCGTGTTTGTGTTAGAAGAGTGATTAAAGTAACAGTTTTTTTCTGTGTATTGTTCTGAACAGGAACAGGAAACTCTGTCGTTCATCCGGGAGAATCTGGAGAAGAGTGACCAGCTCACTAAAGGGATGGTAAGAGATCAATGTGTTCAGATCAGGGGCTTTGGCACAGTGGCTGCTTTATTGCTTCTCAAGTTACGATAAGATTAACCTTTATAAGCAAAAGTAGGAACTAATAAATACATATTTTATTAGAAAAGGATCACAGCTTAGGTTTAAGAGGCTTTCTGGCCTAAAACTGGATTTATTATAATATTTGTTGTTTTACCCGATAGTGTACCCGATGCATCGTTTGATTGACACAATGATATACAAAATACTAGAATTCTGAACACATACACAGAAAACAGATATTGCTGAGAATAAAGGTGATGCCAGAAAGGGCTGCATGATATGGGCAGAATATCAGTATTGTGATTATATATTTTTTATTTGCTGCCTGTTAATACGTTAAAGGGCTCGGATAATCACCCTTATGGATAGTAGCAGCCAATATATTGTGCAGCTTTAATTTAATGGAGAAGCAGTGGCAGCCAATCAGGTGCAGCTGTAGAGAAAGGTAGTGGGCGTACAGTGGAAAAAACCAATCCCAGTACTAGACAGTTCTTACTGACTCAGGATTAATGTATCTGACTTTTTTTGTGTCTAAGGTGTCGATCCTGTCCTCGTTTGAAAGTCGCCTCATGGCGCTGGAGAACTCCATCATCCCTGTTCATAAGCAGACAGAGAACCTGCAGCGCCTGCAGGAGAACGTGGATAAAACGCTCTTCTGCCTCGACCACGTCATCAGTTACTACCACGTCGCCAAGGATACGGACAAGATCATCAAGGAGGGGTGAGTGTAACGATACATTGATATATTTTGCTATTGCTGGACAGAATAAGCATATTATAATTATATTTGATATTTCTGCATGTTTTTATAATATTAAACCAGTGAGGCTTATTTGCATATTGCAGTCTTCCGTGATGTCAGTATTGCAGAGACAGATATTAGCACACAGTATATAATGGAGCTCTTCGGTGCATTCTGAATACTGTGAGAGGTATCATGAATCAGACTGAATTATGAGTCTGTGGCCTAACGGTAGAAAAATGGTGTGAAAAGGAGCTTTTTAGGTGAATGTACACGACTGAGAAGGAATAAATGAATGGTGTGAGGACTTCGTATTATCGTATTGTGTATTGAACCATGAACACTGGGTCATCTATTGAATGAATCATGAGTTATTATATATTTTGGGAATAGTTTTGATGAGTAGTTTGTATTTACATCCACGTTAAACATGTTAAAGAGTCTGTGTTTCCCAGAGTGTGCAGTGCTTCCCCCTGCTGGAGTGTGAAGGTACTGCAGATGGACAGTGAAAGATTCATTTTATAGCTTTTTTTGCAATTAAGTTTTGTGTGTCTCAGGTTTAGTTGAATCTAGAATTGGGAGTCTTATTGGTGTAATGTGGTAGACGCCCCTCTCCTGCCACAACACTGACCAACCACTACGTTCAGGAAGTTTGGTGTGCATAAAATAGTTGAAACAGTGAGCGATTCTAAGCTTTTCATGTAGTGTAAACTCCAATTTTACTTTCACTCCAGCTTTGGTCAATATGCCAAGAAATATTTTTGGTTCTTTAATGAGTGACGTGTTGTGTGTTCCAGCCCCACTGGCCGTTTGGATGAGTACCTCGCCTGCATCGCCAAGATCCAGAAAGCTGTGGAGTATTTCCAGGACAACAACCCGGACAGTCCTGAGCTCAACACTGTGGTACAGCATCCCTCTCTCTCTCCTCATGTTCTGTACTGGTCAGAAAACAAGAAAAATATTTACAAGCATCAATTTTACACTTACTTTACTGTCATTAGTCTTTAGCTTGTTCACGTCGGCTTTTTTCTAAAATATTCAAATAATCTTTAATTTTTAATTCATTTAAAACCTATAAAAGTCCTCTTAGGCACTGTAGTGCAAATGCAAGAGGATAAACTAGTAAAATAGTGGATATAATTAAGACATGTATTATTGTAAAAGTTCAGTAATTAAGTGCTTGTGATGTCATTGTTATTATTTTGTAAAATTTTAAAGATGTTTGTGTCTGAAACTGAGCGTTTGTGGCCTGTGTGTTTCAGAAAGTGCGTTTTGAGAAGGGTAAGGAGCAGCTGGAGGCGGAGTTTCGTGCTCTGCTGACACGATACAGTAAGCCGGTCCCGCCCATCCTGATCCTGGACGCGATTGGTGGAGACGAGGAGCTGGAGGGCGAGGTGACACTGGAGCACCTGCCCGAGGCCGTCTTGCAGGACATCATCTGCATCTCCGCATGGCTGGTGGAGTACGGCCGCAATCAGGGTACACACACACACACACACACACACACACACACACACACACACACACACAAAAACAAACACACAAACAACTTCTCACACACACACACACACAAATGCACACACACGAACTCACTAGGGCTAAATACACGCATAAATACATGCAAATGCATACAAACAAAAATACACACACACTTTTGGATTTGTTTTTCCCTTCCACCAGCTCTTATTTTGTGTGTTTGTGTGTTTGTTTTATATATGTGTGTATTGGGGTGTGTGTGTGTGTGTGTGTGTGTGTGTGTGTGTGTGTGTGTGTGTGTTTTGCAGATTTCATGAATGTGTATTTCCAGATCCGCTCCAGTCAGCTGGACCGCAGTATTAAGGGTCTGAAGGAACATTTCCGGAAGAGCAGTGCGTCCTCGGCTCTGCTCTACTCTCCCGCCGTTCAGACCAAACGCAAGGACACTCCCACCAAGAAGGTCCCCAAGAGACCAGGTCGGTCCCCTTCAGCTCCACGTGCCTGAGCGGGGCTGGTTTTAGATGCACTGGGGTCACTGGGCAGTGCTGGGCATCTCTGGTGTTCAGGGGTGTAAAAAAAAACACCTCAGTCTGAAGCTTCCAGTTCAGCTGCATCAATTACAATCATGTTATTTCAAATTATATTTAAATATTTTTATTTTTTTTTTTAATTTCCAAAAATTCTATATGTAATTTTTGTATAAAATGTGCTACTGTGCAAAAGTGTTGACACCTCCCTCTTTTCTTCCTATTCTGCTTCCAAATAATATCTTTAGACACTTGGCAGCCTGACAGTAAAACATTTGTTCACATTTCTGTAATTTAATCTCCTCGGTGTGATAAAGACAGAAAATGGTATTCTTCCATCAACCAGCAGATTCAAAGAGAAATATGAAGAAATTAAGAGGTGTCAAGATTTTGCACAACACTTTATATATTTGCACTAGGAGTTAAAAAAAAAAGAATCATGATGAAGTGAATCAGTGTGAGGTCGGAGATTTACACCCCTGTTAGTGTTGCTTTAGGTCGGTTTCACTCAGGTTCTCCTTTCTGGTGCTGCTGTAGCTCCTCTTGGAGACCTGCTGGACTTTAGAGTACCTCCTTTCTCGTCCTGCTGCTCTGATTAATGTCCTCCACTCTTCTCCCTTTTCCCTTTGTTTCGTTTGAATGACTGCAGTCTACATCCCAGGTAAAGTCTCAGTGTTTAGTGTGCTCTGGCCATTGCTTGCTTTAAAGACGCATAAGAAACCAGGCAGAATGAGCTCCTTAGCAGATCTAGGCAGATTGGTGGGCTTCCTCCACGAGGACTCCTCTGTAGAACCAGGTCTCCACCAGCAGAACACTAGATGTTCTCCAGCAAATGCTTAGGTGTCCCCCAGAAAAGTTACACAGAAAAGTTATCCAGGCTACAACGGTAGCGTTCCTCAAGCTGAGCCCAGCAGCAGACCTTAATAGAACCAGGAGAACTCCACAGCAGATCTAGGCATAGTTATGAGCTTTCTCTGCAGAACAAGAACAGAGTTGCATAGCAGGACACTAAATGTCCTCCAGCAGAGACGAAATTGTAGGGTTCCACAAGATGACAACGTTGGTAGGGTTCCTCAATGCAACAGTGAGACTTATTAGAACAACCAGCAGATCTAGGCAGATTGATGGGCGTCTTCCAGGAGAACACCTTTGCAGAACCAGGTTTCCACAAGGAGGACCCTGGTTCTCCAGCAGAATCTCAGGTGTTACCCCACAGATTCAGACTAGACAACCTTCAGTAGAACCTTGTGAAACCTTAGGTGTCAGCCAGGAGAGTTATGGTGCTCCTCCAATGGTAGAAGGAACTCAATCCAAGCCCAAGCTGCTGGACGGCGGGGCTGAAAGTGGGCCACAGCCGAGCCGACTGCATCTCTGCTCTCTGATTGGTCAAAATGGTTCATCACTACATGGAAAGAGGACACTGTTTATTTACTGTCTGCACAAAGAAACAAAACTGGAGACACAAACTAACAGCTAGGAAGTGGATGATCTCCCCACCAGAGCCAGGAACCCTTAGCAGCTCTAGAAGAATTAGTGGAGTTGTTGACTCGTATGCATGTACAGTACTGTGCAGAAGTCTTAGACCCCTGGGAAAATAGTTTAAATTCATTTTTCTCAGCGCGTTCTACCAAGTATGAGCATTTGTGTGTAAAAGCAGTTGATACTGTGTGAGCTGGTGAGGAGAACACAGGTTCGGTTCCAGATTCCTCCTCGGTTCCGTTGTTTGGATGGTGAAACTCCATCAGCAGCTTCTGATTTGATTTAATGAAGGACTGATCGAGCGAAACCAGGTTTTTGTAATACTGAGTTTCCACAATAACTCACTGATCTACTGAACAGAACATCACTAGAGTGTAGAATATTGTTTATTCTTTTTAGTGTAACTTAGCATATTCAGTGAAATTACTGTACAAGAGACCCATGACTTTTGCACAGTACTGTACAAAGCTTGGCGATGTTCCTGCTGCTTCAGCATCAGTCATGCAGTGCTTTTGTCTAAAGTGTGTTGTGAGTATGTTGTGAGTATGTTTGTGTGTGTGTTTGGCCTGCCTGCTGCAGTGGATGTTGGTTTCAGGGCTGAGTTTCATCTCATTCTGGGTTCCACTACTCAAAGCACAGCAGATGCATGATCTCCACATCTAGTGCTTTCATGTATTTAGCTAGGAAACACCACTTTGGTGCATGAAACATCAGAACCTGGTCAGACACCAGCAGAACCTGGTCAGAACCTGGTCAGACACCAGCTGAACCCGGTCAGAACCTGGTCAGACACCAGCTGAACCCGGTCAGAACCTGGTCAGACACCAGCTGAACCCGGTCAGAACTTGGTCAGACACCAGCAGAACCTGTTCAGAACCTGGTCAGAACCTCGTCAGACACCAGCAGAACCTGGTCATATTCCATCAGCAGCTCAGCCAGCTGTACGGCATTGTGCTTCAGCCTGTCCTGCTTTGTCCAAAACTGTTTGTTTATTTTTGAAAGTGGGACTAATGCTGCATTTCACAAACTAGAACCGCACACTCTGCTGATCTCCCATAGCATGCTAGAGTTTGGAGCCCCCTGCTGGTGAAATGGCATGGAGTGTTTATATGGATGTTGATGGTGTAAAATAGTGAATCTGAACTAAATCTCTTTTCTTTGGGGACTATTTTAC
>JBBPDC010075100.1:0-10505 GCA_037974485.1 Hemigrammopetersius urotaenia
CGAAAATTGATCCGATCCGTGACTTAAAACCGTGATCCGATCCGAACCGTGAGTTTTTTGATCCGTTGCACCACTATTTGTATGCCATTGACAGTTAAATAAAAGACCTTGAACTAAAAACTTTCTTTACAGTAGTGGTGAATGGAACCAAATACAATTGTAAAACAAAACTAATTCAGACTTGGAATGTCTCTCCACCATGAATGAGTTTAGTTTTAGAACCAAAGACTCTGATAGAACAACATCTCAGGCATCAGGTGGTGCAACTATAACTCCTGTGAGGGAGCTTCTAGAGAACCAGACGCCTGGTTCCATTCACCCCAGTTGTGAACAATTCAAAATTGGCTACATCTTTAAACGTAATTTTAATAAAAACAAATGGAATTAAACTGAAGGCCTAAATGAGCTCAGCAAGTCTCCACTGGCCACTCTGAGCTTCAGAGGTGTGTTAAAATAGTCACGGTTCAGGATTAGTCTCAGCACGGGCAGAGAAAGAACAGCAGTTAAATCACTGACTTACTTCTACAAGATTCATGTTTAAATGGTATGACTGTATCAAGAATCACTTAAATCAAACACGTTTATTAAAGAATCAAAAATCAGAGCATTAAATCTTTTTCTAAGGAAGCATAACTGAATCATATCACCGCAAGGCCAGATTCAGTTCCCTCTTGAAGAGAGCCCACTGTAGACCTTAAGTTTCACCCAAAACCTAAACCTAATCCAAACATTAATGCTAACACGGTTCATAAATCACCAAGTTTCTCCAGTTTAAAGATTACAGCGTGTGTAGATGATAACCTGTAGGACTATGGCTGGGTGATTAATCGAAAAGTAATCGTAATCGACATTCAAAACCTATAATCGATTATTTCGATTACTTTCCCTTTAAAAATAGATAGTAGATAGTGTGTTTCCTTCAATTATTTTAAAATCAAGTAATGCACCCTTCATTCAAGAATCTCTCACTTGTAATATGTGAGCACATTTACTGTACAAAACTTGTCAGTGAACTATGTGGGAAAAATAAATAAATAAATAAACAAAATAATCGTTCATCAATCGTAATCGAGTTAATGTTCAATTAATCGAGGTTTTGATTTTAGGCCAAATCGCCCAGCCCTATGTAGGACCATCAAAATAAAGAGTGCCCAAGCTATTGATTTGGTTTTATTGAATAATCAAATCTTTGGTGAAATGCTTCACTGGTTTGTTCTGATGGAATCATAATCTAATTGAATCACTGTGAGGTCAGAGATTTACACCACTGTTACGGAGTCAGCTGGTGTGGGTGTGTGTGCGTGCACGAGTATGGTGCAGATGTGAGGGCAGTGGGGTGATGCTGTATGTGTTTGGCGTCCTTTTGTCCTTTCAGCTCTTTTCTCTCCTTGAACTTGTTCAGTTCCTCTGAGAGAGAAAGAAAGAAAGACTCTGTTGTGAGGATGAACAAGGGCAACGGGTTTCAGGAAAGGCATAGTGTCTAAATGTCTAAAAATACAGCACTGTGCAAAAGTCTTGAGCTCCCAAACTTTCTTCATATTTTGCATCACTTTGTGACAACTGTCTTATGTTTGGCACATTGAGAAAGTTATATGAAAGAAACATGAACAAATGTTTTACTGGGACAGGCTGCAAAGTGCCTAGATACAAGGAGACTAGATAAAGGAGTTCCAACCACTCAGCATTCAGCAGCACCAGTATACTGATCACCACCTGATCATTTGGAATTATCTGCACCTGTTTCTTCACTAGTTCAGGACTTAAGTTAGATGGTCTTAAATTATTCATATGTAGGTCACTGTGTGGATTAACAAACAAAACTATTCCTCTGAAACTGGTCAGGTTCGGGACTGGACTGAAAATTAGTCTTTAAAAGTCCTACAGGAAGCCTGGAGAACTGTTCCTCGAGACTACATTAAAAATACAAGTAAGTCTGGATCTTTAGAAGCTAAATATGAAGTAATGAGGGGCTTAAGAATTTTTCATAGTGCTGTACATCGCAGCTAACCCCAACATTAAGTTGCAATTCATTTCCATGTGTGTGGCATGAAGTTAGTGTTGCATTCGCATGCATGGTGTCCACCTTAAATGGTGTGGGTGTGAAGTTCTGATGCCCCATAACTGCTGCTCCATTTAAGGTGAACAAAAAATTCCAACTTTAGCTTTGCATAATCAGCCAAAATAATTTGACTTTTATTGGATTACAAAAATACCTTGATTTATCAGAAAACTCAGTAACCCACTTGGTGTGATTCGTCACCCTGTCAAAAACACTGTGATTGATTAAAGGCTTGTTCTAGTCTCTAGTCTCCTCTGCATTTAATGTGTAAGTTTGTTTGTCAGTGATGACTGTACAGTGAAAACGAGGAGCTGCAGGATGAAACTAGGCTGTAGGGAGGGAGAGAGAGGCAGTGGCGGAATGTGGTCCTGAATGTGGTTAAACCGGCAGTGTCGCTCTACAGATGTCAGAAATACCACAGGTCAAGAGTTTCAGCTCCAGCAGCTGATCTGAGATCTGTCTGATGGGGAATCTGTACTTTTAGCTGACAAAAATACTAGCATTCTACCTTTTTCCTAAAAACATCTATGGTGCAAGTCTGAGGCAAGTCTATGGGGAACAAGTCTTTAAGGCAAGCTTTGAGCAGCAGTGGCAGAACACACACAAACACACACACAGCTCTCTGGATGTGGCTTGACCTTTCAGGGCTGACTAATTAAGCCAAAAAATCTATATTATGATTATCTTGGTAATTCCTGTGATTGTGGTTCCTCACTTCCTAAACACCATGTTATTTATTTATCTTTCAAATGTAACATCTTTTCAGCAGTAGATTTTATTAAATGTTAAAACCCAGTAGATTCACAAGCTGTCTAGAGCAGCCGTGATCTGCTCTGAAAAACCCAAAACACAGTGAAACCCAAGACAAAATGAGAGCACCACTGCAAAATGGAGTACAATAACCACTTCACCTTGATTACCATGTTTTCATAATCGCTGTGAGCCGAAATCCTAATCATTAATAAGATTTCAATTATTACATGGCCTTCCATTACAAAACACTGAGTGAACAGCTTCTCCTCTCTGAACACAAGAACTCTGGTTCTCCTCCAGATCCTCCTCTGAAAGGGCTTCACTCAGTCTCACTTCAAGAGAAAAACAAATCAAAGTGTGATACAAGTGTGTTAGTGTGTTGCATCCACGCAGAGCTTATATTTCCCTGAACTTGAGGCGGATCCTCACTGGTCAGTACTGAAGTCTGCTATTATATGGTTCTGGGTCCTGACTGGTAAATACGGAAATGTAGAGAATCTCCTGAACAGTGGAGCGATGAGAGCTGCGGTCTGCACATCACCAACACACATTTGTGGAACAGAACATTTGCAGCAAGAATCCTCACTCATTATTAAACAGGAAACTCAGGACACAGTTTAGATTCTTATTTCTATTTTAAAGAGTCACAATAAAATAACTGCTGAATTTTCTCACACCTCTTAAGGTTACGTCTTTATTGACCGCACCAGATTATGGAGAGAAGATCAACATGTATATAGAAATGGATTGGTATTAATATGCAGGATCAATATCGATATCGGTACAGCCCTAACCGTTCCATCACTAGTGGGGAGAATCTAGTACAGACACACCAAGAATGAGTAAAGACAAACAGACCAGTACAGACATACCGAGAACCAGCACACATACAGTGACCAGTAGACACGCTGAACAGTAGACACCCCGAGAACCAGTACACATACACTGACCAACATAGACACATCAACAACCAACCAAGACAAACACAATACAGTATAGACATACCAAGATCTGGTACACACACTGCCCCGTAGACACACTGAGAACCACTAAACACACCGACGAATGCAAACAGACCGACAACCAGTAGCCACACCAAGACCCAGTCGACACTCTGCACAGTACAGACACACCGAGAACCGTGTAAACACACTGACCAGTAGAGACACACCAAGGACCAGTACAGACACACTGAACCAGTACAGACACACTGAACCAGTACAGACACACTGAACCAGTACAGACACACTGAACCAACCCTGTTACTGTTTACTGTGGGGGCTCCTCCGCTGTTCCCTTTAATAATCCTCTATTAGTTCTCCCGTCACCATGGCAACAGCCCCGGGCGGTATCTGAGTGTATATCAATGTTACTCCTGTCGAGACTGGACCCCTGCGGTTCCGTGGCGGGGGTAATTCCAGTACCGAGTCCGGTTAGCCGTTAGCCGCGTTAGCAGCGCGTCACCAGCGGTACGATAAACCCGTTAGCATTAGCCCTGTGGCTAATCCCTCCAGTAATCCCACCTTGCCATCGTTGGGCTCCATCTCTCTCCGTCTCCTCACGGTCCCGGGCGCCGCCTCATCCTCCAGCCGCCGCCTTCACCCAGCGTCCTGCTCAGAGAGTTCCGCTCCGCTCCGAGAGTCCCGCAGCTGAGGATACACACACACACACCGAGACCAGAGCGCCCGGCCACCAGCCCACTGCCTTCACAATAAGAGTCTGGAGAAATACACAAACACATCAACACATTACAAGAGTTCAAAGAGTTCAATTATTGGATCAGTGAACTCACAACCAATTGTTGAAAAATCTGGAGCTGCATAATATGGGTGAAATATGGATATTTGGGTGCTTCAGATTTTTTATCTGTCTGTCTTTCTATTTATCTACTGACACAAAGCCTTTAATATATTAAAGGCCTCATTTAATCACTTAAATACACCAATTGTCCAAAGGACACCAAGAGGACACATCACAGCACACTGTGGGTGCTTCATATATTTCAGATATAAGATTCAAGATTCAAAAACTTGTCACATGCAGTCTTATTTGTACAGCATAGAGTGAAATGCTTTTTCTGGCAGGTCCACCCCTTGATGTGGTTGTATCTAATCATTATGAACTCTCCATTGGATTAAATAATAATGCAAACTAAAAAGAACCTGGAATGCCATCTAGAGCTGAACAATATTTCGGGGCCCATGTTAAGGAATGAATATATGTTGGGAAATGACCATATAAGAAATAATTATGAATTGTATTTTTGGTATCAGTCTACCTGTTCACCTAATTGGGAGGGAATTATTATACATGATAATAAAAAAAACTATAATGCAGTTATAAATCATAATCAGCAGCCCCAGCTTGCAGAACGCAGTCTACAACACTAATGATGTTCAATCTGTAAACAGTGACAGTGAAACGGAAATGATCTGATTCAGCTGGAATTTGCACTGTTTGGTTATATTGTTTTTTTCGAGACTTTTATTTTGTCGGCCAATCGACTCAGCTTCTCGCTGTCAGTTCACAGAGCCGAGTGCGAGATCACCCGCATCTCACGAACGGGCAGCTCGCGAGGACATTCCGTTTATTTACATTTACAAATGGCTTCAAAACAGTTCATATCTAAACACACAACATACAACAATAATAACACAACAAACTACACAACGTATAACACAACATACAACAAACTATACAACTCACAACAAAAAAAATAATACAACAAATGTCCCCTTTACAACATCAAAAGAGCTTCCATCTAAATACACAACACACAACAAACTACACAAATGAATACACAACAAATACACACAGCATACAACAAACAAGACACAACATACAAAAAACATAATCAAAACAGTTCCTATCTAAACACACAACACCTCAAATAACACAACATACAACAAATAACAGGAACATGAGGCTCACACCGGGCAGGGCACCGAGCCACCGCAGGGATAACATAACACACAACATACAACAGAACATACAACACAAAACACACAACATATAACACAACATACAAAACAACACACAGCACATAACATAGAACATAGAACACAACATACAGCACATAACACATAACACACAACATACAACAGAACAAACAACACAAAACACACAACACAACATACAGCACATAACGCACAACATACAACAGAACATACAACACAAAACACACAACATATAACACAACATACAACACAACATACAGCACATAACACACAACGTACAACTCAACATACGGCACATAACACAACACATAACACACACACACACACACACATACATATATATATAGTCATACAACTATTTTTGAAATTAAGTGCATGGTCTATGTTAAAGGGACAAATAAAGATTAATTAAAATTGAATAAATGTGGTTTAGGGTGATTAGAGGTGATAAACAATGCCTTGAGCTGGTTAAAGGCAATTAAAGGTGATAAAAGGTGATTTAAGGTAATTAGAGGAAATAAATGTTATGCTCATAAAATGTAATCCAAGGTAATTAAATGTGGTTTAAAGGGATTCGAGGTAACAGGCAATGACTTAAGCTGGTTAATGGTGATTATAGGTGATTAAATGTGATTTAAGGTAATAGAATGTGTACAAAGGTGATTAGAATGATTAAAGATGACTAAAGGTGATTCAAATGGTGAAAGATGACTAAAGATTATTAAAGGTGATTAAAGATGAAAAAAAGATGATAAAACACTTCCTTAAAGAAATCATTCTATTTTTGGTTTCAGGTCTCATTCCTGTAAGAAACTGGTGGTGTGGGTGCATGACAAACAACACAAACACACACACACACACACACATACACACACCTTTTCTCATTAAGGGAAAATACAAGGAAACAGATTTGTTTTTGTAAAATTGCATAAGCTCTTTGCATAAGATCCATTTTCCAAAATTCTATCACAGTAGTTTTGAGAAGTTTTGTTTCCTAAAACTAAAGCGATTCCTGGTGGGGTGGATATATGAGGGGTGTTATGAGACAAATAAGTGATATTTAGTTCAGGTTTAATATTTTACCATGGCACTTGTGATAGAGACGTGACAGTGACCATTTGTCATACGTGAATACACCACAGCACACAGTGTGAACAGCACGAAATACTTCCTCTGCATTTAACCCATTCACCAAGTGAAGCAGGGGGCAGCTATGAACACAGCGCCCGCGGAGCAGTGTGTGGGGACGGTATCTTGCTCAGGGTACCTCAGAGGTGCCCAGTGGTCTTGGGAATCGAACCCGGACTTTCTGGTCGCAGAGCGAATGCGTCTCGTCCCATTCACCATCACTGTAAAGAAAGCAGAGAAGAGAAGTGAAGAGAAGAGAGGAGATGGAATGAAAAGAGAGAAGAAGAGAATTGAAGAAAAGAGAAATAAAGAGAAGATAATAATTTACACTAATAAGGCTGCTGTCATTGTGCCCTCTACATTCTTTAAATTCAAAATTTGAAACTGGCTGTTTTCAGTTGCTTTTGTATAATTTAACTGTCTTTATTCAGGAGTTAAAGGCACAAAGGTACGCCTCTTTTATTAATCAGAAATTTTACAAAAAAGTGTTTTTCCCTACATAGGCTGTTTAACGCTGCTGAGGGGAAAAGCCAGCGCAGTTCTGCTACTAAACGCTAGATGGCACCATTATTCCATTATCAGTAACAGCCAGGGTGATTAACCGCAGGTTCTTATGTAATGACTGCCAAGACACACAGAGACAAGAACAACTTAAAAAAAAGTCTAAATAAAATCTTGACAAAACTGTGTACTTCTCGGTTTGTTAACTGTGGAGTGGGTGTTCAGCATTGTCCATGATGGCCTGAGGTCTGGACAATGTTCTCCTTCTAACCACATGTCCAGTTTCTCACCCACCTCATAGCCAGCTTTCTTGATAAGTTTGTTGAGTTTCTTAGTGTCTGCCACTACGTCAATGTAAGTATTTCCCCCTCTATAACGCTGTAATACAGTTAGATTATTATTAGTTGTAATTTAGATGAGTATTATTATTTTAATTTATATTCTTATGAATATTATTCAGTAACACTTCTGTAAGGTGAGTCATATTTTTAATTAATAATATTATGAACATTACTGCAGTAACCTTACTGGAAATGAGATCTTTTGTATTATTTTAATTAATATTATTATGAATATGAATGTAGGAACCCTGCTGTTGGTTGGTGTGATCTTCTGTGCGGTCTGTTTTTTTTCTGCAGCTCCATTTCTGTTCTGTGGTGTGATCCTCTCTTACAGAAATGTAAACACTCATCCGCTGGCCGTTGTTCTGTCTGCCAAAAATGGTTTTACGAGGCCCTGGTGATGCTGTTTCTGACACATCCTTAAACACGGCGCGGACCTGGCCCTCACACAGCGGCCTGTTAAAGCCACAGACCCATCCAACACCAACCCCTCACCCCTCAGGTAGCACATCAGGATTAGCAACAGCCACAGAGCACATGTTGCTGATGGGGGGACTCCAACTAGTATTTACATACACCATATACACAAAAGTATTGATCATTCCTCCAACATGGACTTTAATGCCATTGCATTCAAATGCATATAATTTAATATGGAGTTGGTCCCCTTTGCAGCTACAACAGCTTCCACTCTTCCTGGAAGGCTTTACACAATATTTTTGGAGTTTCTGTGGGATATTTATTTCTGTGGGAATTTGTGTCTGTTCATTCCATAGAACATTTAGGAGGCCAGGCAATGAGAAGGCCTGACTCGCAATCCAGTTCACACCAAAGGTGTTGTATGGGCATGGGGGGCGGAAGCATCGTGAGGGGATGCAGCACTATCTGTCTTTACTGTAGTCCGGGAGGGAAAAAATGATCATTTTGAAAAGTGGAGGGGACATGACCCCCGCTCTAATGGTTCTGGCACCCATGTGAATGAGGTTGAGGTCAAGGCTCTGTGTGGGCCAGTCAAGTTCGTCCGCAACAAACTTATATAGCCTTTGTCTATATGGAGCTTGCTTTTTCCCCAGGTACAGTCATGCTGGAACAAAAAAGATTCTTCCCCAAACTGTGTCCACAAAGTTGGAAACATGGCTTTGTCCAAAGTGTCTGGTGAATCATTAAGAAGGGCATTCACTGGAAATAAGGGGGCTAGCTCAAACCCTAAAGAACAGGGGTGTTCCATTACTTATGTATTGCTCAAATAGAATTGCTGTATACTAAATTCAGTACTGCTTTACCTGCTTTAGTCTATGGTAACAGGGTCAGAAACCACATAACAAGCCTATTAGGAATACTGTTTAGAGTGATGATACCTACCATGATGATGATACCTATCTGATGTACCTACTATATTTGCGGTTGTATACAACATTTCAGGGGTTGATTTCTGATTGGTTAAAGTTCAGAATTATGTAGGCGAATCACCTCAGGGAGGGAATACAGTTTTGTGTGAGGGGCAGCTGGTCGCACAGTGGTTAGGGCATTCGCCCTGAGATTAGAAAGTCTGAGGTTCGATTCCCAAGAGTGTTAAGCACCTCTGCAGTATCCTTGAACAAGTCACCGTCCCTACAGACTGCTCCCTGGGCGCTGTGTTCCATTGGTAAATGGGTTAAATGCAGAGGAAGAGCTTTGTGCTTTAGTGTGTTCACATATGACAGAATTTTCACTTCATATGTCTGTAAACATCCTTTAAGACACTAAAGCTCAGGTGATTTATGAAAAGATGTGTGACTTGTGTGGTTAAACATAATTAGTAATCACATGGAAATTAATTCCAATATGCTTTTAGAGTTGAAAGGTGGCTTCCCACTCACCAGTTTTCTAATCAAACCTTCTGTTCCACCTTTAACAGTGCAGCAGTTACAGCCTGGGGGTGTGGCATAACTGCTGTCAGTCACTCACAGCTACCCAAGTGACAGTGTTCACATACTTGTCTGCACACCTATATTTGTTATACCAGAAAAAACCCCACAAACTATGCAACATTGCACCCCTTCTGGTCATTGTCATGTGGTACCGGTCCGCGGGCTGCACAGAAAAAATAATTTTAAAAACACTTGGATGAAAATGCTGTTAGTAAAGCTGCAAGTACACACTGGATTTATGCTTATTATTATATTTTAAAGATACCCCATTATTATATTTTTAAAATATCCCCATTTTTGTGCATATCATTTATTTGTATATACGTATACGTATATTTATCTGCCACTCCTTAAAGGCCGGGCCGCGAAAATAGTTTCTGATATGAAACCGGTCCGTGACGAAACTAAGGTTGGGGACCACTGCTCTACACAATTTGCACTTCAAAGCACAGAGCTTCAGTGTTTGTATGTGCGCTCAACAGCAGGTATAGCATCACACTTAGGCACTAGAATAGAACTTCAGAACCATTAAATATGGAATGTAGAGCAGGCTGGAATGATGTAGGGATGTAGGGATGCTAACTCATTTCTTCATATTTTGCTGCCAAAGATCCAGACCTTTTTGTATGTTTAATGTAGCCTGGAAGAACAGTTCTTCAGGCGTCTTGAAATGCTGAATCCTGGGTGGTTGTAACACTTTTATACAGGCATCTTGTTTCTTTAGGTACTTTGCAACCTATCAAAGTAACACACTTGTTTTGTTTAATCTACTATATCTACTATTCAATTCAATTCAATTCAATTTTATTTATATAGCGCTTTTAACAATGGTCATTGTCACAAAGCAGCTTTACAA
>JBBPDC010075141.1:0-10504 GCA_037974485.1 Hemigrammopetersius urotaenia
TTCATGTTTGTGGCTGTAATGTGACAAAATGTGGAAAAGTTCAAGGGGGCCGAATACTTTTGCAAGCCACTGTATATGGACACTGTTAGCCTGTTCTCATCTCCAAAGCTAGTCACCCCAGATGTTTAGTATGTTTTCAGCTGTTTCATGATATTACTTTAAAACAAAAATCCAGGGTCAAAACGAAGATTTAAATCTAACTCTTGATTATTTTGAAACTAGGTTTAAACTGGGGTGCAAATCAACTAATGTAGCCTTGATTTAAGTTTAAAGTTAATCCCTGTTGGTGCCACCTACCCCCAGTAAATTTCCAATTTGAGGGAATCTGCTAGCAGGTATTAAGAAGTCCATATAAAGCCCCCCTCAGTTATTAGTCCCTATGTATTATGCTAATTTGCTCTCTTTTTTTTTTTCTTTCATGATAAAACTTATGGGGACATTTCCACTGTTTCACTATTCTTGACTGGGGCTTAAAATCAAAGATGTGAGACAGGTCTGGATTCCTTAGTTGTTTGAAATTAGAATAGGAATATTTTTGCCTTAACATTCATTAGGTCTATGAAGGAATCCCCATCTTGTCTGCCTGGGAGGCTTTGCCAATGGGTGGAAAGGCCATTCACAAGTAAGTCAGGTGTAATAACTGATGAAAAGGGCTTTTGTTTTATACTTGAATGCATGTATTAAGCTTTTTTAAGATGGAGACAGTGAACAGTATTAACTGTATGAATAGATCCAGTGTCCTATGTGGAACTAGCAACCTCCATTTCGTTCAGTGCAGTAGCAGTGTCCATCACATGGACCTATTGTGGGATAGAGTATTAAAATCACTTAATGAGTTCTGAAGTATATGCACAGTTTTTTAAACCAGTATTCAATGGGATATTTTGGAATAATTGCACTGAGAGACATTACCAGAGAACTGGCCTACCTGTCAGCACACCTGTCTGTACATGGTAATGTTTGTAACACATATGAAACTGTTGGAACAAATTACATGTCTGCTAAACGTAAACATGTTTTTTGATGAAAATAAACACAAACCCTACAGAGGAAAAACTGAAATATGACCTTTATTTTCTCAATTGAAATATGCAGAACACTGTTAATAATGTAAATGTGGTTTTAATCCAGTTTTCATCACTTCTGTTTAGGGAACTGGATAGTCTATTGACGGAGCAGTGTACGGTGGACACAGACTCGGGCGCTGGCCAAAGCTTACCAACTGTGATAGGTAAAATTCTGATATACTTCTATAGCTTCCAGGTTGTGTAGAAGCACAATAACAATATTGTACATGAGTGGGTTTTGTTTCAGTTTATTGTTCTTATAGCTTCATGAACAATGTATAATTAGTAAGTCCTGGAGGCATACAGCAGGGATATGTCAGTTAAGCTGCAGGGATCTGAACCTTTTTCAACTATGAATTATGAATGCTGCTGCTGGCCTACTTTTTCCTACTTGATCTGCAGTGAAATAAGTCGGGTTAGTTGCTTGTTAATGTCACACAAAGCAAGCATTTTTTATTCATATAGACACACTTTAGCCACTCATGACTTTTTGCCATAGATATGAATAACATAAGGTTGTTGTTGCCATGGTTAGTCTTTAATCACAAAATTCAGCGAACACCAAGATTACTAAAATAGGTTGTCTGTGCTACAATTTATTTTATGTCTGGATTGTGTTTTCAGGGTCTGTCTCAGAGGAGGTTGTCGAAGATATCAAAGGTCAGCACCATAACAGTGAATTAATAAAATAGTAAACATGTTGTACATGTACACAAATGTCTGTCCAGGTATGTGTCCAATTCAATTATTTTCCATTAATTTTTTGTGTAATTAGTTAGGACATGTTTCGTAAGTGACTTGCAGAGAGGCATGAAACTACAGGAGGCCAAGTTCAACATGGATGGAACTGTGGAGGTATGTTTAGTGTTCACATGGTGATTGAAAGCCATATTTGTACATCTTGGATATTGATAATATAATTTCAAAACAATGCTGAGTCATCTTTCTCTAATTAGAGACCCGCTCCTCCACCTGATGTTGATTATCCTCTGGACGGGGAGAAGATTCTGCACATTAATGGGTCGATTAGGTAGTTGTCTTGATTTTTTCTTTCTTAGGAAAATGTTTATTTCACATCTTTTTTTTTTAACATCTCCTCTTTTTCATGTCTGTTAATTTTGTTTGCAACTCTCTTCTTTCCTTTTTGTTGTATTTGCAATGTAATCTAAAGTAATTTTTAGTTAAAGGTCCCATGACATGCTGCTTTTGTATGTTTTTATATAGGTCTTGGTGGTCCCGTAATACTGTATCTGAAGTCTCTTTCCAAAATTCAGTCTTGGTTTACTTTGAGCCAGTCCGACAATGAGATTTCCCTAGGATGTCTAGCATTAAATGATAATGAGGAAAAGACAGGTGGGGCAAGGTTGAGGGTGGGGGAGGGGCCAGCATGCAGCCACACCTTCCTCCCCATGAAGGAACTTAACAAAAAATTCTTTGGGTGGGCAAAGCATGAGAAAGGGGAGGTAACCTTTCCTCATATGACAACATACAGGGCAAATTCCAGATTGGGCAATCATTCTCTCAAAGGCCTAGCAGGATGATCCAGGCACTTTTTATCACCATTTCTAGCCACTCCAGGACCATAGGCAGGCTAGGGGAACTCATATTAATGTTTAAAAAAGTGAAATTTTCATGCCATGGGACCTTTAACCGATATCTAGCTTTTACATCTTTCTTTTATTAAATATCTACATTCTGTGCTTCTTGTCACAATAACTGAACTTTTTTTCCAGAGATTCTGTTGCTGAGATCCTGTTTGAACAGGACAATGAAGAAAAGTCTATTGCTACACTATTGCTTGATGCTCTTGTTAAGGTAAAACAAACACCTTTTCAGGCTTGACCACAACTGAAGCTTAAAGTCCAGTGACTATGAGCAGAACACTTAATTTTTAGTTTGTAAGTGATTATTGGTCAAATTGTTCTGGTAGTCTTACCTTACCTTATTCCCTGTCAGTGTCCGATTGATACACGGAAGGTTCTCTCAGAAAACTTGGTGGTAATTGGTGGGACATCCATGCTACCTGGCTTTCTTCATCGCCTTCTGGCTGAGATCCGTTTGCTAGTGGAGAAGCCTAAATACTGTGACGCTCTAGCCACCAAGAGCTTTCGCATTCATAGTCCACCAGCCAAGCCCAACTGCACTGCCTGGCTTGGAGGTGAGTGAGCAGATATTTTGAGCATGTGCAATAATTCACAATTACAATTATCTTAAATGAATTAAAAACATGTCCATCATTATGTACAGGGGCTGTATTTGGAGCACTGCAGGACATCTTGGGTAGTCGATCGGTGTCCAGAGACCAGTACAATCAAACAGGCCGCATTCCCGACTGGTGCTGCCTCAGCAGCCCTCCACCAGAAACACTGTATGACCCTGGAAAGACACCGCCACCACTCATGAAGCGGGCTTTCTCTACAGAGAAATAATTCACAAACAATCTGTTTATTTCTGTAAAACACAAGACCTAGTTTCAGCATCAAAATTCACGCCTCCTCTCAAACAATGTATTGCCATTGAAATTGTGCTTTTGGTGTAGCATTAACCAAAATTACCCATAGAAAGACAAACACTAGGGTGCAGTGATTAACACACACTATGAAAGCGAACTGCGATCACATCATTTAATGTAATGGTTTTGTGAAACAGATGTTGAAAAAATATTAAATGGTCAAAGTAAATAGAAAAGAACACGCTTTAAGCTTCTTGGCTTATCCCAGTTGCTCCATAATCATACCACTGGAGTGACTTTAAAATGGCAGTTCTGTAGATTGAAGGTAAAGGAGTAGCATTGTTGATAAGAATTTTTTTTTTGTCTTTGCTTTGTGTATTTCTTGCTCTACCTTTAAGCAGTTATATTTAATTTATTTACATTACAGATACTCTTGAAAATACCATAAGACATCGGCTCACCTGTACATAATAAGACAAATAAACATTCCAAATTAGTTATTGTAGGTTTTGTTTCTTTTTTAAGAATTGAATTTATTGTAATTTTGGGAAAACCATGTGTCCCTGTATTTGTTATTCTATTAGATTGGGGGCTGTAGTTATTGCAATGTAACTATAAATGCAGAGCCATGGTTGTGATCGTGTCATATAATTTAAATCTTTTTGAACTTGTCAGGGGGAAAACATACCTCTTTCTCAGTAACATTCAGGTGATTGGCAACTGATGCAGTGTTGTTGGAAGTGAACTGGAATCCCTCCCTAATGAATTCTAGACTCAAGATTAAAAATGCTTTATTTGTCACACAAGTATAACATGTAGGGAAATGCCCTGAGTGCCCCCAATTTAAATTAAAGAGAAAGTTGGAAAGGCTAAACCAAGACAATGTTCACAGGCAAATATACAGGCCAAAAAACAAATACTTACAAATAGAAGCAAGATCTGTACAGTGTAATTAGCCATTATGACTACTTTTACACTAAGTGATGTAATTCTTTCATAAGACACAGTTCTCTTTACCAGATAGGACAAGAAAACTACGATCAAAATCTGAAAAGATAATTTAATCAAAATGTTGCAAGGTGGTGTTACATGGCAAAATTACATTTATCATCCCACTGCAACAGGTAACTGTCCTCAGGAAGTCGCAATTTGATCTGTGGCTTGCTAAAACTGCTAAAAGACATCCTACAGCTTTCAATATGAATGTTCCAAAACCATCAAGTTCCATTGTTTAAAGCAAATGTGATTTTTTTTCTCTAAAGACAAACATTATTATTTTTTAGTTATCTTTAGTTGACCTGTGTAAGCTGATGGACACTGGGGAAGAGGAGTGTAGTGACTGCAGTATCTTAGTTAAATAGTTGACATGGATTTAAGCTGTTTTTCATGTAAGAAACAGTTGCGGAATTCTTAAGCACTGATGTACGTCGCTCTGGATAAGAGCGTCAGCTAAATGCCGTAAATGTAAATGTAAATGAGTGTTACTTCATTGATGGTGTCTGAAGTGCAGTGGATGATTAGATGTACTCATTTAATCAAATACCGAAAACGTAGTCTAATTATACTATTTAAAAAAAACAAACAAGGTATATACATTAGATCATTAAACAAAGATTATTAGGAACTTAAATGTCGTTTTCCAGACTGTAAACTAAGCTTTTATAAACTAAGGTGCAATTGAATTTCTGTCAGTTGCAGGCCCAGCAAGATCCTTCTGTTACATTATAGGTAACCAAGTGATCTGGATTGTGTCTTGATCAATGTAGCTGTCTACACGTTTAGCTGATTGTTGAGCAATTAAAATGTGCTACCTTCTTATTACTAATTAATCACAACAGCTAATTAGAGGGATGATAACTCTAGACTTAGAACAGTCACTGTTAGCATTATGATGGTTGACATCAGCAATGTGGCTGTACAAGCAATAAATAAAATTGAGATAAAATAGGGCACTGGTGCATGTATACAGATTTACAGGTTCACCATTTAAGATTTGGTGTTTAGTAAAAGTTCAATTTTTGGAAGAATAAAAAGTCCCCCACTTTGATAAATCTCACTCAGTTATTTCACAGTTTGACACAAGTTGGTATCCATTTATGCAGACATTTCCTTCCCTCAAACGGTTAGCCTGCTATATTGGTGTATTTCTCTCTCCTGCAAGTGTCAGTCCATCAGCTACATGAACTAAGTGAAGGTGAATGTGTATATCCCAGTGTCTTTCAGCAGTGAAAACTACATCCTAACAAATGAGCTGCTTTGCAAGTTCCTGATTATTAGATTAGTGCATTGATTCCCAGCCCTGGTCCTGGACTACTCATGAAGGTGTTAATGACTTTTCCAGATAGATCAGGTGTGCTATAGCACAGCAAACACAACATGTACAGAGCAGGGGTTACTCCATGACCAGGGTTTGGTACCCCTCTCAACCTAGATCCAACTCTCAAGGTGTTTGGTGATTTCTCTACTCTTGATACACCAAGCCCTGCCCTGTTTTAGCCCTGCGTCTTCATTTTACTGAGAATGCTGAAAGCACGTGTGCACAATAAACTAGAATAAGTGCAAATTCACCCAGTGCCTTTTTCAAGGGGCTCTCGATGATTCTGGAGGCCCTATGCCCTGCATGTCTGCAATTTCCCAAAACCAAATTAGACCTAGACTAAATGGAATTCCCAGTGGTGATTCACAATTATCACTGCAATTTAGTCTAAGCTTAGCCCATGTCAGGAACAACAACCCGTAGAGTTTTCCTGCTGTAAGGCTTTGCTCAGCTATACAACTGTGGCATAATGTTGCAGAAACAAACTGGTTAAAATACACAAAGAGGATTCAAAGTTGGGCCCCTTCCCGTCAAACCACCTCATTGTCAGCACTAGGGACACAAGACTCTTTCTCCACTGCTCTACTTTGTAAGTGAATGAGTGGACTTCCAGTGTTCGATCAGTTAAAAGGCCCTGGTTTACAGGTACCTTTTAGGCAATGAGACCACATCTCCCGTGCATATTGTCATTTCAACAGTACACAGTGAAATGAAATAATGTTCCTCCAGAAACGTGGAGTAACACAAATAAAAAAGACGGAAACACCACTGCACTACACAAGTGCAGGCTGGACAGGAGTAAGGAGCAACAGTTCTATCATTTACAGAATCAGACAACATTTAATGCAGTCAACAGTGGTAGTAACAGTACTACGAATTGTGACTGTATTCTAAATACAAAAGAATGCAGATTGAGGTATAAATGAATGGCTACCCTACCTTGATGTAATCACTCATTACATAATTATTGATTAATACTAGAGTTTTAACATTAAACACATAGGTGAGCTCTGCTGTTAAAGTTAGCAACCTACTTATTCATGTCTTTCATTGATGCATTAGATTTACTACATTTAGGTCGAGGGTGTACACACAGTTGTCCTGGTTGTTTACATTCCTGGGCGTTCTGTATATGTTTCTTGACCAGAGCAGAGCCTCGTTATCACCATGCAGCTCGCCCTAAGCTGATCCACATGTCAGTGCCTTATACTCCTTCATTCCACAGTCTTGAAATTCACTTAAAATTTGTTTTTGTCTGTGGTATCATTATGCTTTCAGGAAAATGAGGGGGAGAAAAGGAGCCAGTGCTTAACACGGCAGCACAAAGATATGAATGGCGGCCGTTCAGCCTACACACTCTGTCTGTAGAAATAAACTGATGCAGTGTTGTTGGAAGTGAACTGGAATCCCTCCCTAAGGAATTCTAGACTCAAGATTAAAAATGCTTTATTCGTCACACGTACAAGTACAACATGTAGGGAAATGTGCCCCAGTTGACCCACAAGACTAATTTAAACTAAAGAGAAAGTTGGAAAGGCTAAACTAAGATAATGTACATAGGCTAATATACAGGAAATAAGAATATTTTAAACAAATACTTACAAACAGTAGCAAGATGTGTACAGTGTAACTAGCCATTATGGCTACTTTTACACTAATTCTTTCATAAGACACAGTTCTCTTTACCAGATTGGACAAGAAAACTGTACGTTCAAAATCTGAAATAATAATTTACAGTTCACTGTTCAGTAGGAAATTAGCTGCTTGGGCTTCAGCTTCACAAACCCAATACAGATTTTTAGTATGTCCGTCTGACCATTACACCAACTGTGACTTAAATGGAGTTTCTGTGGGAATTTGTGCCCATTCATTCTGTAGAGCATTTACGAGGACAGGCACTGGTGTTGGGCGAGAAGGCCTGCTTCACAATCTCCGTTCCAGTTCACCCCAGTGTTTTGATGGGGTTGAGGTCAGTGCTCTGTGTGGTCCATGTCTTTATGGACCTTGCTTTGTGCACTGGGACACAGTCATGCTGGAATAGAAAAGGTTCTTCCCCAAACTGTGTCCACAAAGCTGGAAGCATGGTGTTGTCCAAAATATCTTGGTATGATAAACCACTAAGATTATCCTTCACTGGAAGTCAGAGGCAAAGTCCAAACACTGAAAAACAGGTGTGTCCCAATACTTTTGTCCTCATAGTGTAGGTTACTACACTTGCCTATCTAATTGGACAGGTATTTACAACTGAGTTCAAGTCTGTTGTCATTTGTAATTCTCCTTAGCAAAAAGTAGTATACTTGAAGTTCATTTTATTAAGTATACTTGAGTGCAGGTATAAGTACAGCAAGCATACGGACCATGTACTTGTAGTGTTATAGAAAGTATACTAATTTAATACTTTTTCAGACTAATTTAAGTTTATATACTTCAAGTATACTTTATAAGGTTATTTTAAGTTTACAAAAGTATACTTTATATACTTTCTTTATACTTATCTGTATGAGTCAAGTAGTATACTTAACTATACTGGTCTTAAGTATATAAAATAAAATATAAAACGTAAACTTTACGGCCTCAGATTTAGTGTAAAATAAGTATACTTTTTGCTAAGGATCTGGAAAAAATCCTACTCCAATTGAATCCAGGATCAATAACGAGACCATTTCTGACCTGCTTATTTTGGGTGGTGATGGCAATTGAGTGCTTTGCATGTCATGTTAAATAGGTGCTTGGTGTTTATTGTAATTTCAGTCAGACATAGCACACAGAAGCAAACAATGTTCCTCCAAGAAAACTGAGCACCACAAACGTTTGGGCGTGTATCTCACTCACGAGGGAGGACCTGCCAGTTCAGTATTCCAGACTTTGATGAGTGAACTCTCTAATGGTGTGAGGGTCTCGGGGTCTTCTCAGCCCACTCTGGGCGTTTCACTCTAACCGACTCCCCTGTGAGCTGCAGCGCCTGCATTTTAAATTCCACGCCTGTTCTTCCGTGCCGGTTTATCTAAATGAGCTGGATATAAAGCGTGTAAGATGCTGGGTTATACATAGTTTAGTGGTTTGGTGTGGGGCCACCTCGCGAGAGCTTCTGGGTGTCTGGTGTTTCACTCGATATGAGCACTTTCCTTGGACTGGTACAGACGCTCACCACGCTGGTGCTCCACTTACACCACATACAGGTATGGGATCACACCACACACTTTAAATGAGCTCAATTAGCTTAAATGCATTTATATGGTTAGTTAGCTTGTTAGTTCCTTCCGTTGTCACTCAGTTGGTCTATTCATTCATTTGTTCGTCCACTGTCAAACATAATGCATTTAAATGTTGTAGGTCTATATATATTTGTAGGGCAATGTTTTCTTTTTTTTTTGCAATGTTTCAACGCAATTTTATGCTCAGTTTTTGCATTGCACTATTACTATTGCATTGCAAATTCATTTGATTTATCTGTGCGTGTGTGTGTGCGCGTGCGCGTGTGTGAGTTTGACAGCTGAGAGCTCAAAAAAAACTAACTTGTATTATTATAATACAAGTCAGCAAGTAGTCTTATACATTTGAAAGTAGTTAGTCTGTCTCTTGTTGGAGAGATTTCCCAAAGGCTTAATTTGCGTTTCATTACTTTTATCACATTAGCACCAGTCTATTATGTCTTATCTCAGCTGGAGATTACATTTTAATGTGTTGCTTCATTTTTATCCATGCTGCAATCATAAAGCTGTCTGGAATGGGATCTGGTTTCAAAATGGTAACATTTCCCAAACCTTACAATTAAAACTACATGTCAGATGTCAATCCGATGTCGGTCTGAACGCATTTGAAAAACAAACTTCTATAAAACATATGTTTGTGCAGGTGTTTAATGGTTATTACTTTCTGTAAAGATATCAGAACCATGCTTGGGTTCTAGTTAGCGTCAGGCCTCCAGTCCACCCAGCCAAGGAGATAAATGTATGTGTTTTTCAGTTTTCTAGTGTAAATCCCAGCTCCTGCATGTCCTGCACTGTAAAGATGCGCAGTGTTGGCTTTTTTTAGTTCTGTTGTGGCATTGTATAAGGACCCAGTCTTCTTTTCAGAGTGTGGCTGTGGATTTGCACGTCCTCTAGCTAATGATAGTTCCAACCCCCTGATGCCCCTCATGGTTTGAGTGCCCACTTGCCCTAATTAGTTTACACTTTCTGTGTGTTTGTTCTCAAATCATCCTGATGATGGATGAAAGCCAAGTGTATCTGGTGGCCAACACTGGGAACCCTTGAGTCAGGCATGGTTCAGTGCACAAGGATAATCAAAAACCTGACATTGTTTGGAGGGTATTCCCCTCCCCTTTCGGCATGATTCATTCATATTATCTCCTACTTAGTAGACATCAGTGCTCAGGGACGTTCCACAGAGGCATCCTGCCTCCATGAGCCAAAGTGCATGCATGCAAAAATACAAAAATAAACATGTTCTGTTTGTGATATTGTTGACAGATGTCTTTTTTTGCTGCTGTAGGTCTCAACTCCTCTAAGCACAACCGATTCTGAAGGTAAACTTATCATTATTATCGTTGCTCATACATGGCAGTTGCATTAGCATTATAGCGGCCAAGCTGATGACATATTTTCTTTAGGCGTGCACTCTAAATGTATTTCTGCACTACAAAGAGTACTGCGGTGGGGGGAAGGG
>JBBPDC010075211.1:0-10503 GCA_037974485.1 Hemigrammopetersius urotaenia
TGTGTGTGTGTGTGTGTGTGTGTGTGTGTGTGTGTGTGTGTGTGTGTGTGTGTGTGTGTGTGTGTGTGTGTAGGCTGGTCTGTGTCTGAAGGAGCGTCTCCAGATTGCTCTGGATGTGGTGGAGGGGATCCGCTTCCTGCACAGTCAGGGGCTCCTGCATCGAGACATCAAACTGAAGAATGTGCTGGTGGGACACAAACAGCAGCCTCTAGTGGTCACACAATAAACGACTGTAATACGACTTCATTATCTATTCCATAATGCTTTGACAGTCAAGTGTGTGTATGTGTGTGTGTAGCTGGACAAGCAGAACCGGGCGAAGATCACTGACCTGGGCTTTTGTAAACCAGAGGCCATGATGTCTGGCAGCATCGTAGGAACCCCAATACACATGGCTCCCGAACTGTTCACAGGTAATACACACTCGCACACCCCAGCACTCTTTGACCACTTTAACAGAAACACCTCCCAGTTATTTTGTCCAATTTTGTCCACACGTGTATGTGTGTGTGTGTGTGTGTGTTTGTGTAGGGAAGTACGATAACTCTGTGGATGTGTATGCATTCGGGATACTGTTCTGGTATCTCTGTACTGGATCTGTTAAACTGCCTGAAGCTTTTGAGAAATGCTCCAGCAAAGACCAGCTGTGGACCAACGTCAAGAAAGGTAAATACACACACACAGTAATAGTAACTGTAATCCTGATGTTAGCCATGATCTTAAGGTTCTAGTCAATTACTCAATTCTCAGCTTGAGCATTTACTTAGTTTTGATGAAGATGATGATTGTGATGATGGTCTCCCAGGTTCTCGACCTGAACGTCTGCCCAGTTTTGATGAAGAGTGCTGGCAGTTGATGGAAGCCTGTTGGAACGGAGATCCCTCCCAGAGGCCCCTGCTGGGGATCGTCCAGCCCAGCCTGCAAAGCATCATGGTCCGGATGTGTGACGGCTCGGACCGCAAGAGTGCAAGCCTCGAAGACTCAAACTAATGCATACGCACACAAACTGACTCTGACACACTCCCATAGGAACACGTTTAAAAGACAATGACCATGTTGATGGTGGTGGTGAAGATGATGCACAGAGGGTTCGGAGAGGAACAGATTTCTGGAAGATTGTGCTTGACCCTCCTGTTGGAACCTGAAACACTATTTATGACCCCAGTGGTAGAACTTCAGAAGGTGCACATGTTTATGTATGTGTTTTGTGTTATTTGTATTTATATCTAAAAAAAAAAAAGTCACTCCACACACCCTAAGTATGAGCGCCACCTGCTGCTTCATTAGGAACGTTACTAGATGTGAGGAGTTTTAAGAGTAGTTTGTTTTTTTCAGTATTACACAAAAAACTTCAATTTTAGCTGGTGTTTAAACTGGTTTATCGCTATTATGAGATGACTTTTTTTTTTAATAAAAAGGTTCTGAGAAACTATTTTGTACTTTATGTATTTATTATTATTATGGTAGCCACAGCTGGTTGGACATAAAAATTTAATTTGCGTTTGCCAGAGGTCAGACCAACTGTTGGGGTCATATTTATGAACTCACAGAAACTGACTGTAGATCAGCACTGCTGCTGTAGTTTGTACAAGCAGACCCAAGCAGACCCTGTTTAAAAAGGTGTCGTGATGTTCAGCTCCACGCTGAAGTGCTAACTTTCATGACTCAGTAGATCCTACTGTGTCCTAAACCACATCCTCAAGTGTGATCCAACTTAATGAAGAGCTGGATGTGGTTTAGGGGTCCAGACAAGTTTTGGGTTCATGTTTATTGTAAAAGATTTGGGTGATTGACTTCTAGTGTTGGCAACATTTAGCGTAGTAATATAACGCTAAAACTTAGTGAATGGGTTGAATGCAGAGAAGGAATTTCACATTGTTCACACTGTGTGCTGTGGTGTGTTCACGCATGATGGTAAGGGGCCACTTTAAATTGGTTTATCATTTATGAAGAATTTTCGCACAAAAATAAGCAGTCGATCATCTCTGCTCAGCTTTACCTCATGGATATCTGGGTCCCCAACTCTGATCCTGGGTGTCGTTAGAACACCTACACAGCCACTTCATATTTTTGTTGCAGCTTCACACTAATGTTATTTTACCATTAGCTCGAGTTTACTTTTACATTTTTTAAGGGTAATGTATCAAGCTGAGCATTTATAGCCTTTTTTACGACATCACAAATTTGTTGTTTTTGACAATTCGCAGGTGCTCTTGGAATGTAACCCCGCGAATTTCAGGGGTCGACTGTATATTCATAATAAAATGCAATAAAACCTCTTAAAGTGAAACCTTCAAAGGAGAAAGAAACAACATTCTCAATTTTAATGTAACAAGATTTTATTTTAAAAATGGGAAAATAGTTAAGGAGTTTTTTTTATTGAATAAACACCACACTATTCAAAAGGTCTCCCCCTGCTGGACAGAAAAAACATGGTTAAGCAAAGTTGTGCTTTACAAGATTTCTGAAAAACTTTCCATATAAAATCTTTTTTTGTGTTAATTCGGACCTTGATTGCTTCGGAACAGAAAGTACAGGAAGTTCTTCTTTTGGTGTTCAGCTAAAGAACCAGACAGCTCTGTTTATTGCGTAAAAAAAACTGGACAAAGCCTAAACTTTACGGGAATGGCTCTGTCAAATGTGCTAATGCTAAATGCTAACCACCTGTTGTGGGACTGGAGTGATTACAACTGGTTTCCAGAAGCTTCAAGTGAGCCATGTTAGCACGTCTGACGAAGCCATTCCTTTGATCTTGGTGCCACTTTGGAATTAAATGAATTGTTCAGGAAAAGTCAGTGACCTTCAAACCCACTGTGGGTTTTCTGAACATTTTTCACCCAGGAAATTAATTCCTACCTATTTTCTCTCATCCAAGTTTCTGGCAGCAGTGTGTCTAAAAATATCTCAAAATAAAAGTACAAGAGGTCCTAGAGTTATGATACAGTGACCGTGACGTGATCTGAACTTTGGTGTAAGTCGAAACACACGCTAGCCTAAGTCACCTATCTATCCAAATACAGTTGTAAAATCATAAAAACACAACTAAGCCACAGAAACAGGAAAAAGAAAACTCCCTCCCTCATACGCCGTGTTACTGTTCACCCACGTATTCCATAAGTATGAGACTAGTGGTGTAAGATGAGTGGGACTGAGAGTCAACTCGTTGTATGCTGTAACTCAAAGACCCCTGTATCTAAAGAGACTCAATAACTGTTTGGAAATTGTAAGTATTTTGACATAAAATATTAAGGAAATCAATCATGATGGCAAGTAAATGGTTAAAAAAAGTAATGTACTATGTGAAAACTGTAGGCAAATGTAATTTTTTAGAAAACAAGAGACTACTTAATCATGTAGATAACGTCATTATTTTAACATTTTTGTAAAAACTGCTGCCAGAAACCAAGGAAGGGTGAACATAGGGCATTAGCGCCCTCTGCTGGTCGGCTACGGGTGTAATCTTTTAAAAATGTCAAGAACATCAGAATAAATGGACTTTTAAATTAAATCTTTCATATTGAAAGTACAAGCCGCTTCTCTGACACACACAAATGAGCAGATTATTTGGAGCCAATTGGCCTCAAAACACTCTGCCTCCTCTGAAATATTAGCAAAAAAATGTACAGTATATTTACACTTCTAGATCAGACCTGTACAAATTAAACACACACGCACACACATTTCACTTCTCATATCTTCACATACTGTACAAAAAAAGTGTCCATTTTTCATTTATAAAACGGAGAGCTGCTCAAGCAAACAGGACAGACGAGTCTTTTAAATCAGGAGTGGTTTAAAAAATTAACCCCCAACGCTCAAAATCAGTTAGAGTATCGAAGGCTTCAGTGTTTTTGCCGTCTCCTCCTCCAGTGGTAAAAAATGAAGGCTGAGCGGTGGAGAAGGCATCGGAACTCCATAAGACTGTGTGTGTGGCATCTTCATGCAGTCTGCGGCAGCTTAATCTTCACTTTTTTACATTTTTACACACAAAAGGTGCCTCCAGGCCCCGCCCACAGGTGTTCTTCTATAGTTAAGTTTTACAAAAGGCTGGTTAAACCCCATTCAGTATAAAGAGAAACCGTGGAACCTCACACAAACACACACACACACACACAGTTTATGATTACTGTGTTTGCGTGTATTTGTCTCTTTCTGTGAGCCAATTGTCCTTACAATGATAGTAATACTGCTAGATCTGTAGAGATTTGCAAATTCTGCTGGCCCTCACAGTGAGTGTCCTGTTTCAGCCCTTAAATTCAGCCTTTTCAGGAAAAACTAAAAGTAACAGTCTTTTGTTGACTGAAGGTCAGGGTCAGGTTTAGGTGATATTACTGAAACACCACTACACAAGTCAATGGAAGGTCATCACAAAGACAGCAATACCAAGCAGTACCAGCGTTCTGTAAAGCTCAGCCTAGAAACAGTAGCTATGAAAAATCAGGTGAGTGGGAGGAGCTTATAAGGAGAGACATTTACTATACAGTGTGGGTTCCTGCAGTGGATTTGTGTATGTGTGTGTGTATCTCCTGTGCATGGAGTCTGAATCTTCAGGTTTGGTTCTCCAGATGTTCCTGAAGTATCCTGGATTAAAATCCCTGATGTTTTCGTCCCGTTGGGTGAAAAATCAGCGTCTTTGATCTTTTAAAGAACAGAGTCTGGTGTGAGAGACGCCAGAATCCCTTCCAAAAAAGTGCATCAGTCAGTGTGTAAACAGGTGTGTAAAAGGGGGTGTGGTCAGTGCAGACGGGACGTCCCAGGTTTGGCACAGAAATCCGTGAGATTGTCCGGCGCCTCTGTATCCCATGGTGACCCGCTCAGCCACTCCCCTTTCACTGATCTCAGCGTGTTGTTGGTGGGGCTTCAGGTGATTGACAGGCCATCGTGCAATTTTAGGACCTGCAAAACACACCCCCTCCAGGTCATCAGGCCAATCACATCGCAGTTTGGCAGGAACTGTTCATGGGGGGGCTGGGGGGTGAATGAATGGAATGAAAGAGAGAGAAGCAGAGAAAGCAAGAAAGCAAGTAGGAAAAAAAATAATGAGCAAAGAGAAAAAGAGAAAGACAAAGAGAAAGAAAACAAGTGAGAGAAGATAGGGAGAATAAAAGAGAGAAATACCGAAAAAGAAAGTAAAGTGATGAGTAGAATGAAGAGTGAGAAAGGAAAATCACAATAAGGAAAGAAAAAGACAGAAAGAAAGGAAAATGAGAGAGAGAAATGGGAAAGAAAGAATGAGAGTGAAGGGAAAAAAACAGAGAAATGAAAAACAAAAAGGAGGGGGATAGAAAAGAAAGAGAGGGAAATGAACCAGAGAGGGGAAGGGAAAAAAGAAAGGGAGGGGGAAGCGTGGAAAGAGGTAGACAGAGAGGGAGAAAAGAAAGAGTGATTATGATTAGGATGTAATGCGGTTATGACTGAATCAACATAAGAAATGACTGACATGTGACTGTTCCAATCAGGAGGCCACAGATCACAGGTCTGAGTGGAAAAGGTTAAAGCATGAAGATCTGATGTTTGAGGAGAAATGATTGGGGGGGGGTCCATACTCTAACAGGTGCTGAGAAACCGCTTTATTTATATTTTTATGAAATATAAAAATATTTATGATGATGAAATCAGTTCATTTACTTCAAGTCATAAAAAGTGTTAAGGTGATGTTGGAGTTCACAAAGTGGTCACAAGGGGGAGATACGATACACATTCATCGCCAACCAGTTGCCTCTTGAAACAAACAATTCTTATATAACAAAATAATGATACCGCATGATATTTTGATATAGAATACTGTCCAAAAGTATTGAGACGCCTCATTTCTTCACATTCTTCTTCCAAAGTTCCAGAATTTCTTGTACTTTTAAATGTGGTCTTGAACAGTTCTCCAGGCTTCCTGAAGGACTTTCAAAGACTCTCATTTTCATTCTAGTCCCTGAACCTGACCAGTTTCAGAGGAATGTTTTTGTTTGTTAAGAATTCTGCACAGATTGTATGAGTTCAGACTTATATTTTAAAGCAATTATAAAAATATTCTACTGTAGTTTTGGCACTGGCACATAGAGTTAAAGTAGCTAACAATACTTATATCCCACCTATTAGTTAGCACAGCATGCCCCATCATCATCATAGCCTTTATGACTGTTATCCATAAACAACAAAAGTCACATTTCTAAATGGCTTATGTTACGCTAACACACTTCAGCCCATGTTTATAGATAGCAAAGAGTCATACAGTGTCAGAAACCACATAAACAAGTCCATTAGTAACTACCGAACATCTCCACATGTTTTGAGGAGAACAGCTGATGCTAATTAAGAGGGACATAGACTTCTATTACTCGGCTACATTAGATTTTTAATATTAAACTATAATTTTAACATTTGCAAACCGAGATGGGAACTCACTCTGATCCGGATGTGTCTTCGTCCACCGTTCCCGTCTTTATGCTTGTGGCCACACCGTTCAGCTGGTCTTGCTTAGCTCCACTCCCTTGTCCCTCACTGGAGGAGGAGCCTCTGGGGGAGGTGGGGCCTGAGTTGTTGACTGACAGCTGGTTGTGGATGCGGTTGATTCCGTTTCTCTCAGCAATCGGGGAGAGTGGCTTCTTCTTAAGAATTCCTGCAATATAAAAAAGTGTTTAGCAGCTTTATGGTTTTTGTGTGTGCATGTGTGTGTGTGTGTGTGTGTGTGCTTACCTTTGTGTGGGTGTGTGTGGGGATTGTGCAAGCTGGGTAGTAGTGGCAGTGTGTTTTCCTTCCCACAATCCTCAGCTCTCTCCTCTGGATGGGTCAGAGTCTCCACCCTCAGCCTGGTTCCACCCCCTCCCGCCCCAGACTCGCCGGACCAGCAGGGGGCACCTCCGCTGGAGTCTGAAACAGGCACAGACACATTATGTTTGCTTTGTTATCAGCAATAAATTCAAATTTATTTTAAATTGTAATACTGTGTTAATTTTATATACAACAGTCCAAAGGCTGAATGGGTGGGGCCAAGTCACTGTAGTCTGAATGGGCTGAACTATTACTCTATTACATGCTATTAATCACATGAGAGATGTGTGTGTTCTACCTTGTGTCCTCTTGGCAGTGCTGGTTGCCAGGTTCTCCCAGCATTCCTCATGGAACTGGCCCTCCTCGTCTTCACTGTCTGAGGAGTGTGTGGAAGCGTACGAGCCGCTCTGGTCATCCTCCAGCTCAGAGAGATCACTGTCAGAGTCAGAGTCATGATCTACACACACACACACACACACACACACACACACACACACACACACACACACACACATAATATTAATTAATAATATTCAAAATTTTAATTTTGTTGTCATTAGTCCATAAAGGGGCATGTTTGGGTTTAGGAAAAAATAATACTGAGTGTGTGTGTTTCTCACCGTCTGGGTGTGGTTTGGTCTCATGGAAGCTGTGGTCGTCGAGAGCGACGCGACTGTTATTCAACCCCTCATCGTCTCTGAGAAAAAACACAAATATTAAACAACACTGACGCTGACAGTCTATGCCTGTGTACAGTACTGTGCAAAGGTCTTGAGCCTCCTTCATTTTGTTATATTTTACTTTCAAACTTTTTGGTACAAATATATTATTTAGTCTTATCTTTGGATAAAGTCAGCTGTCTTATCTTTGGAAAATGGTCAGGTTCAGGGACTGGAATGAAAATGAAAGCCCTGAAAGTCCTTCGGGAAGCCTGGAGAACTGTTCCTCTAGATCACTTTAAAAATACAAGAAAGTCTGGGTTTTTGGAAGCAAAATGAAATAATAAGGGGGACCCAGGACTTTTATACAGTACTGTATGTCTGTATATAGTGTATGTATATAGTTACCTGAGGACGAATGGTACATAGCTGTGGTGGCTCTTGGTGCTCTGCAGGGTTCCGTTCAGAGACACACTGGACTCGTCATACGGCAGAGTGTACAGACGACCCCCACCATAACTACTGCTGCAGGGGTACTGAGAGAGACATACAGACAGTACAGAGAGAAACAGAGTGATAGAGCGAGAGAGAGAGAGACATAAAGACAGTGCAGACAGAAAGAGTAAGGAAGACACAATACAGAGACAGACATTAAAGGGAAAGAAGAGAATATTAGGAATAACAGATACTAGTCAAATGTATGAATTTATGTTCATATTTATACATGTAAGCTTATTATTATTGTTATTATTATTATCATTGAATACAGTAGAACACTGTGTGCGTGTTACTAACTGCAGGTCTGGATTTGATGGTGTGTTCGGGGTGTTTTTTGCTGCAGCAGTAACGCATTGCACTGCGAGCTTCTCTGTTAAACACAATCCGGAAGAAGAAGATGAAGACACCCTGTGGACAAACAACAAAAACAAAAACAGTTTATCATACAGCAGCTGTGGTTCAGAGGTGTGGAGGTGTGTTGAGGTGTGTGGAGGTGTGTGAAAGTGTGTGTGGAGGTGTACTGAGTTGTGTAAAGGGGTGTGAGGAGGTGTGTGTGGAGGTGTGGAGGTATGTGGAGGTGTGTGGAGGTGTGCGGAGGTGTGTGGAGGTATGTGGAGGTGTGTGGAGGTGTGTGGAGGTGTGTTGAGGTGTGTGTGGAGGTGTTGAGTTGTGTAAAGGGGTGTGAGGAGGTGTGTGTAGAGATGTGGCGGTATGTGGAGGTGTGTGGAGGTATGTGGAGGTGTGTTGAGGTGTGTGGAGGTGTGTTGAGGTGTGTGTGGAGGTGTTGAGTTGTGTGAAGGTGTGTGGAGGTGTGTTGAGTTGTGTGGAGGTGTGTGCAGAGGTTGTGGAGGTGTGTGGAGGTGTGTTGAGGTGTGTGGAAGTGTGCGGAGGTGAGGTGTGACAGTTTGTACCTGAATGCAGTTGAAGCCAGCGAACAGATAGTGGAACAGAATCAGGTCACTGTTTACAGACAGCAGAGCCAGCAGACACGTCACCGTTACCAATAGCAACACACCACACGCTGTCCGCAATCCATACCTACACACACACACACACACACATGCACATACGTTACAAAAAACAGTTTTCTATAGATTGCAATGGTCATGTCTGTATGCACCACAGAGCTGGTCCCCACCAAACAAACGGTCACCTCGGCTTTGGTGTGCAGGCAGGGGTCAGTCCCCACCAGAATATAAAAACAAATCCACACACATATGTGTGTGTGTGTGTGTGTGTGTGTGTGTGTGTGTGTGTGTGTGTGTGTGTGTGTGTGTATGTGTACAGTGTGTGTCCAGGTAATTATGTGCACCTGCTTGGTGCACAGGAACAGTGCGTATAACCAACCTATGTGATGGTGTTTCTGGTAAAGTGGCCAGTAAGTGTAGGTACGAGTTACTTGGACACAATAAACTGACTGTGTTTGTGTGTGTGTTTGTGTGTGTGTGTGTGTGTGTGTGTGTGTGTGTGTGTGTGTGTGTGTGTGTGTGTGTGTTGGCATGGTAACTCACACTGGTGGCTCTTTCTTCTCATAGATGTTTGATCGGAGAGAGCAGGAGGCTCTGGAGGCCAAAATGTACAGAAACAGATTCATCTGCAAATGAACATACACACACAGCAAATGTCAAATATTGTAATTTACATAATATGAGGCATTAATACAGCAATATATATAATATGGGTGTCAAATTAACGAGTTAATTCCGATCGATTAATCACAGAAAAAATAACGCGTTTAAAATTTACAATGATTAATTGCATGCCATGGTGACTTCTTCACCCGGTCTGGTTCTGCCCGCTGTGGCTCTGTAAAATGAAGGACGCAGACGAGAATGCGCTGCTTGCCCCAGTGAATAAAAAGAGAACGGTTGATAGGAGTATTGTTCTCTGTTGCTGAGTTTATTTTGAGATTTATTTTTTCTCACACACACACATACAAACAGTACTGTGCAAAAGATTTCAGTCATTTCTTTATATTGTGTACTGAATCTCAGCACTATATATATATTTAAATTGTGAGGGAGAAATAATTATACACAGTCAGGGTTAATTTAATTCAAGACTTACAGCCACGACGAGAGCAATGGGTCCAGCCAGACTCCAGATTAGTGTATCATACAAAGACAGCCAGCAGAAATCAGGATTGCCATAACCTTCAGGATCCAGACCAACCGCTAAACCTGCAGCACACACACACGTGCAGTTATAACAACAACAACTAACAAAAGTTAAATGCAGGGTGTATTTATCTCTTTGTGGGCATTATGTGTCCCTATAAAGACAGAAGTACGTGAACATTCGGCAGACATTTTTAGCTGGTTCTCACAAAATAATGTGCCACAGATTCAGGTTCTGGACTCTGAGGGTAACATGTTTTTCTATAACAAACCTTCCCTGGTTTGAACTCCCTGCAGGGGAAAATAGCTTTGTTTTTATATTTGATTTGATTACATTACTGTTTAAGTTGAGATTTACAAGAAACACTTTAACGGCAACTGTGTTAAAATGAAGTGTGTGTGTGTGTGTGTGTGTGTGTGTGTGTGTGTGTGTGTGTGTGTGTGTGTGTGTGTGTGTGTGTGTG
>JBBPDC010075222.1:0-10502 GCA_037974485.1 Hemigrammopetersius urotaenia
AACGTGCTGGACCACAGCCCTCCATGAGTGAAGTTAGCGACCCCTGCCTTAGGGGATTTGGGTGTGGTTGGACTGTGGAAACCATGGCGCCCCATTTTAATCAAAATACCTACATTTATAGTGTTATTAATTTTAAATTACATTTATTTTACATGTGTATGAGAAACCACACCATTAGAATACACTGTATTTTTTATGTGGAATCAAGATTTCTGGTTGGCAGGCTGAGCAGTTTATTTCAGTGTAGCTACCTAATGTTATAACCTACAGCAGCATAGCTAAAGTTATTCTGAAGTCATAAATACTGACATGATGGCAAAAAAGTGCCTGACTTTTCACACACATACAAAATAAATATGATTTGAAATTAATAACAATGAAGTTACTGGGTTGTAAAGGTATATGATTTTGTGCTACGGTTTCTCTTTAGGTTGAATGGGATTTGTCCAACCAGTAGCTATGAAAGAACACATTTGTAAATAGGGCATGGACATGTCAATTAGAAAATCGTGTTCTATGCATGAATAACTTTACCAAGCTCACTTTTCCTGACCTCACTACAAAGGCTTTAGGCTAATCCACATCTGAAAATGGACTGATAGCACACACACTGTGCTTGGGGGAAAATATCAAGGTCCCTTTTGCTGTTTCCCCACTATCTTCAGGTCCTTTGGCCTACTTTTGTAAAATGACCCTCCCTACCCCAATGTTTAACTAACACTAGGGGGCACCCCCTCCCTCCCTGTCTTTCTTGCTCTTTTCTCTGTGGCCTGGTTTGGTTTCCCTCCCCCACTCCCTCATAACCTCTTCCTCTATAGTAGAGTACAGCCATTTTTCTTGCTACGTTTCTTGGCTTGCAGCGCAGCCCTGGTGGCCATCTCGAACACTTCCCTCACACCATCCTTAGTTTTGGCGGAGCACTCCAGGTACCCGCAGGCATTGATGCGGTTGGCCATATCTCGCCCTTCCTCTGCTTTAACAGGCTCCTGAAAGGAAATGGGAAAACAACATGAAGCAATCACCCACAAACATACTAGCCTGGTGCTTTTCTTGCCTTTGGCCAGTTTAGCTAAAGTAGTTTGATTACTCTGAGTGCATGTTTCTTGCATCAGTAAATGGTTGTATCCAGATTTCACAAAGCAATGACAGCAGCATCAAATGTACCTCTGCCTTCACATTCTTAAGTAGGGTGGGGGCCCTTTATACAAAGGATATATATCCTGCACCTTACCTCAAGCCCTTTAAGCTAAGTACAATGCAGCTTGACCCATGGACCCTCAAAACAAGTATAAAGACTGTCCTAGCAACTGAATCAAAGCGGACTGTTCCATAAGCACATCAAAGGATAACCAATCTTGTCTATAAAAACAGTCTTGTCATTTCTGTGTTTCTATTTTGGTATTGGATCTGGCACCAGCTTCTGATAGTGTCCTAGCTGAAAGGGTATCTATGTTGTGTAGTCTAATGGCACAATATTTATTTTACAAATATATTTTTGTTAAAAACCTCTTTGGATAAGAGCATCTGGTAAATACTGTAAATGTAAATACATGCAATTTGGGACTGCAGATATACCTGCACCTCACTGAGAGCTTCCTCTCTTTCGGGGACTGATAACTAACTGATTATTATATATATCTCTTGCGGAGAATTTTCGGCCTGCTGAGGGAAAAAGTAAATGAGACAATCAGGACTGTGGAGGTGGAGGTGGGAGTGTGTGAAGGTTGTAAAGAGCACAAAGGTTTGAACCACGATAAATACAGCTGAACTTTTCCGGAAACACAACAAAAATGGCAGATAAAGATGCCAAAAGTTTCATATAGAAAACACATTCACATAGCAAACTATGCTTTCAATTGTATACAACTGCTGATATAACTTTACTGGACTAGCTGGCAAGCTATGGTTTGCAAAGTCTGAAACCTAAAACTTAACCCATGAAAAGCTTAACATTTTGTGCTTAAATTTATGTATGTTATACTAGTAACATGGTGTGGTAGCTGATTAGCCCATTGGGGCTAGCCTATACAAGCATGTATCTTTTGAAAAGCAGTCCTGTCCCCCTCTCCCCTGTTAGTCATGTAAATTAGGTGCTAGGCACACCAAAGTTGTAAAAGGAAACTGGCGCAGGTAAAAACAGTATCGTAATGCAGAAATGCATGACTATGACTCTGATCAAATTTAGGACTCATTTGTTTATACTTATTTAATATCTAAAATGTAATTTAAGCGTTTTAAGGTCCTACACCCTATGAAAAAGGCTGCAATATATCTAGAGACCTGTTTCATCTTGGCCAGCTCCCGTCGTGTGTGTTCATCATTGCGAAGGTCCTTTTTGTTCCCCACCAGGATGATGGGCACATTTGGGCAGAAATGCTTCACTTCCGGGGTCCACTTCTCTGGAATGTTCTCTGTGAGAAGACAGCACATTAAAGATACAAGAGCTAACGGAAGAGATCACTGGTGTTCAAATGAAAACCAGTCTTCCTCAATCTGATGTATAAGGGCTTTCTATATAAACAGATGTTTCAGGTTTAATAAGACCTTACTAACTATGCATGAAAAACAACTCTATACTCCACAGATTAAGCTCGGAATTACAATGGCAATAAAATGTACATATACAGTAACCCCCCACAAATTCATGGTTCAGAGTTCGCAGCTTCAGTAATTCAAGTCATTGTTTGCGGAATCCGCAGATATCCGCATTTTTTTGCTTTTTGCGTGGCAAAATATAAATTTAATAATAATTCTAATTTACTAATTTTGTAACAAATATTTATGGAAATTCAGCTACATTTCCTTATAAAATAAAACTATACATTTTTTGGTTCTATGGAGAGAACACAAAGAAAGTGTGTCTTACATACGGCTGTACTCAGAGGCGGGGGTTTGAAAGTAGCCAATCTGAAAGCATTATGCATTTCTCCTTACTGCTGATTGGCTGCTGCCCTGTGACGCAGCTCTCACAAATGCAGCCCTTCATTCCCGCATCATAACAATTTCCCGCATGGTTTGTTCTTCTTAAAGCTTCTTAAAGTATTTTACATTCTAGCACTGCGAGAGACACTGTACTGTAGGATACACGTTTAGCTTTACATTTTTGTTTATGGGTAATGTAATACGTTTAACATTAAATTAAAGTTTTTAGGGAGCATATTTGGGGGTATATTTAGAGTGTACACTATAAAAAATAGGTCTTTTTAATCCTTTTTTTTTTTTAAACCACATCACACATTTGCAGTTTTTCGCAATCTGCAGGGGCTTTTAGAACAATTTTGGTGGGTTTACTGTACTGTATTATATTCATGATATTCCCAGAAAGGTCCATCCTGACATAATTCAATTTGATACAGCTGTCCAAGTGTGTAGATGCTTACCCAAACTATCTGGGCTGTCTATGGAGAAGCACATGAGGATGACATCAGTATCTGGGTAGGAGAGCGGTCTTAGCCTATCATAATCTTCCTGTCCTGCCGTGTCCCACAGGGCCAGCTCCACCTGATACCAGAAAAGTACAACATTCTTCATGTATCTCAGCCTTTTAAACCCTTAACATCTAAGGTTCCATATGCTGGCTCAAATTTAAATTTCTCACTCAAAACAACACATCAGTTTCTCAGTAGTAACAGTGATTCAAGTAGTTTTTGAATAATTTATGGTGGACAGTAGTTACTAAACAAGGAAGAATATTATCTTGGCCTAAGTGTCAAGGACTATGTCTCTTATGCACATAAAAGGAAGGGTTTCTTGTTAAAAAAAAATACTCATGCAAGCAGTTATTTAGTTTTTTCTTTCAATTAATTTTTTTAGATCACTTAACCCACAATGATGTTGGGGTGAAGTACTCACCTGTTTCGTGTCTACCTCAATGTCTGCAACATAATTTTCAAATACTGTAGGTACGTAGACCTCTGGGAACTGGTCTTTACTGAACACGATGAGCAAACAAGTTTTTCCACATGCTCCATCTCCAACGATCACAAGTTTTTTACGAATTGCAGCCATCTGAAAAATACGACCGAAAGGTTATGAGTCAGCAAGTCTCGCTTTTGTTTCCATTCATTCTGTAGAGCATTTATGAGGTTCAGGCACTGATGTTGGATGAGAAGGCCTGACTCCCAACCTCTGTTCTAGTTCATCCCAAAGGTTGGATGGGGGTGTGCGGGACAGTCAAGTTCTTCCACACTGATCCCATGTCTCACTCAACCATGTCTTTATGGAGCTTGCTTTGCGTACTGGGGCACAGTCACAGGAATAGAAAAGGGTCTTCCCCAAACTGTGTCCACAAAGTTGGAAGCATTGTGTTGTCCAAAATATCTTGGTATGCTGAAGCATTAAGATTGCCCTTCACTGGCAGTAAGGACCCTGAAAAACAAGTGTGTCCCAATACTTTTGTGCATATAGTCTCCTTTTGGATATACAGCATAGATCCAATGTGCGTGTGCTACAGCTTTGTTTACCTGACAAGAACACGATTAATTTCGTACTAGCTAAAATCACATCAGAGTAAAACCTTAAAACACTTGTGTGCGTGATATCGATGAAACACTTTACAGTGAGTTTAATCATAGTTACAGTGAGTGAATACGTTAATGTTTTTTTATTGAGTAAATAATGACTGTGATAGTGAATAAATACGCTAATAATGAGGACTGTGATAGTGAATAAGTACATTAATAATGAGGACTGATAGGAAATAACTACATTAATAATGAGGACTGTGTCAGTAAATACATTAATAATGAGGACTGTGATAGTGAATAAGTACATTAATAATGAGGACTGTGACAGTAAATACATTAATAATGAGGACTGTGATAGTGAATAAGTACATTAATAATGAGGACTGTGACAGTAAATACATTAATAATGAGGACTGTGATAGTGAATAAGTACATTAATAGTGAAGACTGTGACAGTAAATCCATTAATAATGAGGACTGCGACAGTGAATAATTACATTAATAATGAGGACTGTGACAGTGAATAATTACATTAATAATGAGGACTGTGACAGTAAATACATTAATAATGAGGACTGTGATAGTGAATAAATACATTAATAACAGTTGTTATAACAAGATATTTTGAATAATGACATTGATAATGTTTGGTATTGCGAACAAAAACGTTAATAACGGGTGTTATTATAAATAAAGACGTTAACGATTATTATGAATAAAGACGTTAATAACGGTTGTTATGGTGAATACAGTCGTTAATAATGGTGGGTATTGTTAATAAAGACGTTAATAACGGTTTATTTTGGTTTTGTTTTGGAGAATTGAAACTCTTCCGCCACAGACTCCGTTAGCCTGCGTGCTAACCGGCTACACACAGTCTAAACTTGGTTTCTGACGGTTGTAAGAGAGGTTGTGGAGCTGAGGTGCGTTCGGGGGAGTGCGGGGGATGAAATAAACAGTTTGAGAGAAAATCAAATAGTGTTTTTTAAAGTATTTACCGTTTTTCTCTCCGTTTTCTTCACCCTCTGTTCCTCTACGCCGCCCTAAGGCCCCGCCCACTGCCACGCTGAGACGCTGACACGCCCACTCGCTCTAATCCCACCAATAGCAAACAGGGCACAAACATCCTCAGCGAATCAGGACTCAGCTTCCACCGGTGGTGCGGGACAGAGAGCGGAAGTGTTTTAGATTTGTGTAAAAAAGTGAAAAACAGGAAAGAAAAACAGAGAAAAGAGAAAGATCAAATATTTACACCAGGAATCATTTCCAAACTCCCTTATCAAGCAATTATAGTCAAGTTAAAAAGCCATAAAAATAGAAAAAAGAGCTTTTCACGTTAGGGATCAGCCGAAACCTGTTGAAGACTTTAAAAAAACCCACAGAAACTGAGAAAACTCACCATGTATAAAGTATTTCATGTAAATCAATTTAATAAAAAAGTTAAGAGAATGTGACATGCTTAATATCTAACGTTTAAAATCTGGAATAAATCGGATACGCTTTTCCTTACTACTTTAGTGCAGTCCTTATGCTTGTTGCTGACACTAGTGCATGTTGTCAAGAAGACATATGGACAAAAGTATTGGGACACCTGGCCTGACTGTAAGGATAGTGCATTCATATATTGGGTTGGTCCCCCTTTGCAGCTTCCATTATTCTTGGAAGGCTTTCCACAAGAAAAGGCAGAGTTTTGTGGGAATTTGTGTCCATTCCTTCTGTAGAGCATTTATGAGGTCAGACATTGATTCTCCTGACTCTCAATCTCCATTCCAGTTCATCCCAAAGGTGTTGGATGGGGGTTGAGGTCAGGGCTCTGTGTGGACCAGTCAAGTTCTTTCACACTGAATTAATCCAGCCATGTCTTTATGGATACTGGGGACACAGTCATGCTGGAATAGAAAATGTTCTTCCCAAAACTGTGTCCTCAAAGTTGGAAGCATGTTGTTGCCCAAAATGTCTTGGTATGCTGAAGCATTAAGATTACCCTTCACTTGAAGTAAAGGTCCTAACTCTGAAAGTCAGGTGTGTCCCAATACTTTTGCATTACAATCTCTTCTATGTGTCAATTCCATTTATTAATATTTATTAATAGTTTAGACCAATAATTTAATCAAAAACATATATTCAAAAGGAGTTACTAACATTCACATACATCATGCATTATTTTTTTGAAGTCTGTTCATTTAAAAGTGGAGAACAGATGACAAACGTTCCAAGAGAATGCAGAGAGTCCTTTATGGATAGTCTTTGGGCAGCAGCAAAAAATGTGTGGGCAGCAAGTCTTCAGGACTAGAGCACATACAAAATGCTGACGCAGTATAAACTGTGCGCGTTTCCCTTTTTATCTTCAGTTTTTGGTGTGTCCATGACTACCTAAAAATGTAAGCAAATTTCAAAATACATTTTCATCTTAGTGTTTATAAGCGTTTTGCAAATTCTTCGACTATAACAAATCCATTATTCACCACATATACTCACCTAAATCAAACACATTAAAACCAATATTGTCTTAAGTGCAATTTCAGTAGCAGGTTGTGCTCAGTTCTTAGAAAATCTCACATTTTTCCTGAAAACAATTCTCAGTATAAATATAAATAAATATAGACATATAAGAATATAGGACACACACCCTTGAGCAATTTATATAATAAGAAATACCAAGCATTACGTTTTGTTTTTTTGCTGCTTGTACTGATACTCAGAAGATGAGAAGTGTTTGTGAGAGAAGTGAAGGCAGAAATAAATCCAGTGAAACTGGGTAATAATATTAGATTTTTATTGTTAAGTATATGAGAATGTAATGTACAGTCAAACACAAATTAACAGGATAAAGAACATGAGTCTACTCGTCTGATGATGAAGGGAGAACAATCTTGCTGGGGTCGTAGTAGTTCTCGTCTATCAGAGGCAGCCCCTGAGCCTCTCGCTCTTTGATCAGCCTTTCGGCTTCACGCCGAGCCCAGTTTCTCATACTGCAGAGGGGGAAAAAAAAACAAAAAAAAAAAACAGATTATGTGTGCAAATGCTATCTATGATGGGCCCAATAATCTATTCAAACAAAACACTCATCATGGTGGAAGAAAATCCTCATACATGCATACATACATACATACATATACAGGGGGACCTCGGGTTACGACAGTCTTGACATACGACGTTTTGAGTTTACGATGCACACTCCCATAAAAGCTTATAGCGTTAGCATCGCACTTGCGGGCTAACTAGTTCGGTTGTGCACATCGGAAGAATACACAGTAAGACGGTGAATGAGTGAGAGAGTTGGTATCCCCAGTACAGTACAGACAAGTACAGTATATTTATACCCTGATCTTCATTATGACTTTACGGTGTGTGCACTGTGGGGGTACAGTGCTTTGGGTAGCTCAGTGGTGCTACTGGCAATCCTGGGATTCAAACCCACAACCTTTAAATCAAAGAGTCAACTCCCTAACCACTATGCCACCAGCTGCCCCATATATATGAATGCGTGACAATGTGAATAAATATGCGAATGAATGACACTAAGTTCACTGTACACCCAAATGGTCACCAGATCTCAATCCAGTACAGCACCTTTGGGATGTGGGGGAACAGGAGATTCGCATAATGGATGTAATTTCCCATTTTTCTTGCTTTGACTGGCTGCAACATTCCATTCCAGCTAATGGAAGCTCAACAGAATTTCTCTTTAAGTTGAATGGGATTTTTAACAATGTTCTGTAAAGTATGTCCAACCCTTACAAAGGTAGCTACAAATATATAGTAGAAAGACCCATTCAGTGAGACTTACTTGTAACAAGCATTTAGGTCTATAAAGCACAGAAAAGCCCTCATACCCTCTCTCCCTGTCCATACATCCCTTATATCTTTGATATTGCAAGAAGGATCAATTCAATGAAAAAGACAACTATGTTTGGATCAGTTAAAGGTAAAAGAGGATGAGGATAGCCAGCAGCATGATGGATGGAGACAATCAAAGGAAACATGAACAAGCCATTAAGAAGCCTGAAGACTCAGATGACAGGATACTCTGGCATAAGACTATATGGTCCCTAGGAGTCTTGACACTTAATAATAATAATAATAATAATGATGAACACAACATCTAAACATTGGTTGTTAAAGCTAATTGCTAAATAGTTGAGTAAAATTTCCTTTCTCATCTGTGTTTCTTGACTTTGCCTAATCAGTAGCTCCTACACATTTAATGACAGAGACAGAGTTGACCAGCATGTGGCTCTGGATGGCCGGGGATCAGACAATATCAAAGAAAGCAGATAGGCAAACATTTTGTTAAAGTAATCTATTCAGATGCAGCAGATGATACTAATGAACTCTGGAAGAAGACACACCTTCAACAGACACATAAGTGTTAGGGAGTGTCCCGACTGGGTTGAAATTAGTTGTATTTCCACCCTCACTGCAGTAACAGTTTCTAGAAAGGCTTTACAGTAAATATTGTAACAGTGCTGTGAGGGCCTAATTGAATTTAGCCACAAGAGCATTACACAAGAGTCAGGTACTGATGTTGGATTAGTTCTGGAGCACAAACACCACTCCAGCTCATCCCATAGGTTTTGTATGGAGCTCCATCACTCCAGAGAATGCAATTCCACTGATCAACAATCCTGAGGCGCTTTAACCCTTTGGCATTGGGCACAGCGACATCTGATTCACGCTAAGCTGCCCCAGTGCATCCCAATCTATTGGTATAGAGATTATACAAAATGTGTGTGTGTGTGTGTGTGTGTGTGTTTGTCTGTGTGTGCAACTGAACATCCATGTCAGCAATGGGTGCACATTAGGGTAACTGAGTTCACTAATTACCCATGGTCTGGTAAATAATGAATGAAAGTCCCCCCAACGACAAGGGTCAAGGAAACGCCAAGGAAAAAGGCCAACTTCATGTTCCACTCATCCACAGCTGGGTCTGAGGAGAAGCCATGGTAGTCTGGGTTCTGCAAAGACAAGAGAAAGGATCCAGGGTAAAAAAAAAAATAATAATGTGAGACTCTCCAAGGTAAAATCTAGATGCATTTCTGCAAGAAAATGAAGCATGGTTGCATGGATGCTATATAAGCAATGTTTGAAGACACTCAAGTATTGGGGTTTATGGGCAAAACAAAAAATCAGCATAACTGGATGATTTTTAAAAAATTAAACCGCAACAAACAGTGACATACATCATCGCTTATAATCACTTTTTTATGATTCTGCTGTGTTTTGCTCTGTGTATTTTTTTCTGCGTTTTGTCCTTTCTAGCCACTTAAGCAATGGCGTTACAGACTCTCTCACTGTCACATATTTTTAAGATGACTCGACCATTCTCTCTCTCTCTCCATTACAGAGGTGACTCAACCACAAAAAAACCCCCCAAGATTTTATTAAATGATCAATACTCTGTAAGCAAGTTCACATTTTAACTTGTAAGAGCTCAGGAACATTAAGCAAAAATTCACATTAGTTCTCCAATTATTTTAATGCATCTAGTAGCCACATTCAAAGGGTGATTATTTTTAATTGACCACAACAATTGATTTTTTTTTATACAATCAGTACTTGGCCCCTGATCAACTTATCAAAAATCTGAATACACGCACACTACACTGGATTTTAACAGATGTTTTGATGTTGGAACCGCACCTATATATCAAAAACTGTAGGGTTAGGGTTAGTTTAGGAAGAGAATAGGTGCCAATTTCCAGCTATAAAAAAAATAAAAATAAAAATAAAACTTAAGACGAACAATAACAACAGAAAGCAATAGATAGCATCGAAAATAACACTAAGACAAATGAATGAATGAATGAATGAATAAAAGAAACAAAAACAAGTGAGTGTATAAGTACCTTCAGAGAACAGAAAACATATAAAACAGAAAACATATAAAACATAGTTCGACACAGTCAACCACCAGATCCTCCTCTCCACTCTCTCCGACCTCGGTATCTCAGGCGCTGCCTGGCAATGGTTCGCATCGTACCTCGATGACCGGAGGTACCAGGTAGTATGGCAAGGCACCCAGTCTGCTCCACG
>JBBPDC010075232.1:0-10502 GCA_037974485.1 Hemigrammopetersius urotaenia
AGACTCTCTCTGGTGATGTTGTTCTCTCTGGTGATATCAGGCTCTCTCTGGTGATGTTAAGTTCTCTCTGGTGATGTCAGACTCTCTCTGGTGATGTTCTCTCTGGTAATGTCAGACTCTCTCTGGTGATGTTGTTCTCTCTGGTGATGTCAGACTCTCTCTGGTGATGTTGTTCTCTCTGGTGATATCAGGCTCTCTCTGGTGATGTCAGACTCTCTCTGGTGATGTTGTTCTCTCTGGTGATATCAGGCTCTCTCTGGTGATGTTAAGTTCTCTCTGGTGATGTGAAGTTTTCTCTGGTGATGTTAAGTTCTCTCTGGTGATGTCAGACTCTCTCTGGTGATGTGAAGTTCTCTCTGGTGATTTTAAGTTCTCTCTGGTGATGTTAAGTTCTCTCTGGTGATTTTAAGTTCTCTCTGGTGATGTCAGACTCTCTCTGGTGATGTTGTTCTCTCTGGTGATGTTAAGTTCTCTCTGGTGATGTTAAGTTCTCTCTGGTGATGTCAGACTCTCTCTGGTGATGTGAAGTTTTCTCTGGTGATGTCAGACTCTCTCTGGTGATTTTAAGTTCTCTCTGGTGATGTCAGACTCTCTCTGGTGATGTCGTTCTCTCTGGTGATGTCATATACTCTGTGGTAAGTTCTTTCCCCCATGATGATGTCACACACTCCACAGTGAGGTAGTATTCTCCCTGGTGAGATCAAGCTCTCTCTGCTGAAGTCCAGCTCTCCCTGATAAAGGTGTGCTCTCCCTGGCGAGATCCTGAAGCTGTTAACACTGATGTCATGCCATTACGGCTTCAACATCCTGCTGTGATTGTCCCCTGAAGGGATGCATCTCATAAACCAAACAATGGCAGAACCAGAGGGACAGTGAGGGCGAAGAGATTTTTTTTGTGAGGTTGTGAGTTTTTTTGTCCAGTTGAAAAAAAAACGACCTTGTTTCTGAAATGCCAGAGGCAGGACCACCAACCAATGGGTTCAGCAAAGCAGAGCTGTAAGGTCTCAGTGTCAGAGAGTGGAGGTCAAGGGTGGTGGAAAAAAGTGTGGGAAAATGAGAGCATGAGAGCACAAAAAGTAGGCTGGCAAAGCTCCGCCGGCCATGGCACGGATAAATAAACAGCCACCTTCTGTTTGTGGATCACTTGGCTCACACTGTTGTCTGTCTGATACAAAGGAACTGCGGGTTTTGGCCCATTTTCTTGGCGTTTATTCAGTAGACATCACGCATGGGTGGGAGGGAAGCATTGGAGACTTATTAAGCAATTTACTGTTAACCACATTAAAGTGTGCGGGTGATTTAAAATGCTTGCAGTGCAAATATATGGTTTGCCACTGAGCTGTTTTGAAAGGCAAAATGTATCTATAAATTATGAACCACTAAACATTGCACCACCTAGCATTGGGTAACAGTGGAACATTTGATTAATGAGATCAATACTCCGGCTCAAAGAAATGTGTGAGTAGATTAACTTGCAAGCCTTCAGCTCCTTCCAGTACCGCTAATTTTTATCCATCCACTTTATTAGAAACACTCACCTTCTACTTCCACTTACTGATCACCTTAGGGGCTCCACTGAGCTTATAGAGCTACTATATATGTGTATTGTAACAGACTAATTATGTCCCCTACTTCGATCATCACTGGTCATTTTTTGCCCAGTAGGGACGGATTTTAAACCAGTGGTTTGCAAACAAGTCCCCCCCAGACTTCACCCGTTTGCTCCAGCCTTATATGTTTGTGGTTTAAGCAAAAAGGTGGGGGGTATGTGAGGACCCCTTTGATAACTGCTGATTTAGACATCAGTGAAGATGAAATCACTCTTGAAAGCAATCTAAGCTGTGGATTTTTGAGGGCTCTGTAAGATGCATGTGATTGCAGCAGACCCCTGATGAGACGTTGCTAATTAAGACGGCGTGGAGATGCCCATAAAGGCATCAGCCAATGGGCTCCTCCTGCTGGAATCGCCCTCCCGAAAGCTCTGAGCTCCTTCAGCTGAAATTCATTAAGCGCCGTGAGGCCTAGTGTGTGTCTGAAGCCTGCCATTCATAATTCATCCCGCTGATCTTTTATTAACCGCACCCAGTCACTCTGCACCTCCGCCGGCCTGGAAGATCCTCTTGACTTTTATAGACGGCCGAGATGACAGAGCCCTCGCCTCCCAAGTTTTATGCGGCCCCGGCTGCGAAGGCGCTGGTGGCCTTAGGAAAATCCCGTTACATCTGGAACAAAGCTGCCGTCTGTTTAAAAATCTGTCACAGTGATTGCCCTTTATACAGCAGGAGCGTAATAATTGAAAAGTGTTGAAAAATGACTGCTGGGTTTTTAATAAGGGTTTCTTTTTTCGTCGAGATTCTGCGTACGGCACGGAACCGTGAACTCCTCAGAATTGATAATTACATTGTTTCGAGTCATTAATTAGCTTATTAAAATGGGAAATGTAATGCCGGCTTTAAATTTTCATGAGGAGTAGGGATCATTACACCAAAAGTATGTGCATGCTTAAGCCCAGAGAAAGCCTCAGTGCTCCTCCCCTGCTCCCCGCTCAGAGAATTGAGGCAATCGATGGAAAACATTCATTAATCATGTGTGCTTATGACTGCTACTTTATTAGTAACGTCCTTCTTCTTCAGCTCCCTGGCCGCTTAAAGAGCACCACCAGCCCTATAGGTCTGCTGTATAGATGTGCAATTACTGAAGATAGCTGCTACTGTCTGCCCCATCCATTATACACCCGGCTGGATATTATTTGGGTGATGGATCGATCTTACCATAGCAGTGACAGTGATGTGGTAATAGCATGAGGGTGTATGTGGTGCGAGAGCATCAGGCTCAGGTTGCTGGTGTTTTCCATGTCAGACCTAGAGTGGTTCCACCACCCAAACATATTCAACAAAGAGTGGTTCTGTGGTCTCAAACCAGGCACTGCTGAAGGACAGCTGACATAAATTGTAATTCAACAGGCTGCAGTCAGAAAAATTTTATGGGGGATGCTGCTTGGGGTGCTCTTGTTCAGTCAGGTTCCGGTCTGTTCCAACAAGTGCAAGTTGTCAACATTTTCTAAGGGAAAATGACATAAAAACTGGAAAGCCACTGTTTATGACAACTGATGCCTGTCAGCTGTCATCTATTTTACAATTTTAGCCTCCTCTTATTCCATTGCATATGAACACTGGGGACATCATTAAAATGACAGCAGACTAGTGCCCCCTAGTGATCAAGGACCACTAAGAAATGACCTTTTCTGCCCCTTGGAGAAAAAAAAAACATTTTTACTTCAGTTCCACCTAAATGTTTGAACTTTTAAAATTGTAAACCATACACAAATGTTAAACTAAGATAAGCCTGTTCCAGGTGTGACTGTAGCGCCCCCTGGGTGCAGCCACTGGCTGCAGTCTCATACTGTGGAGCTGCAAGGGAGGGGTTTCTAATAAAGCAACCAGGGAGTGAGTCGGTGGTCATTCCCAGTCTTGGAGGGCCGAAGTCCAGCACATTCTCTGATTTCTGGCATAGTGTCCCACTTTCTCCAGCTGTGTTAGTTGCTAAGTGAGGGTCTGTTGCTGGGTGTAGTAATGGCTGGCTCCATCTATTAAAGTCATTTCCACATACTTTTATGTTTGTTCATCCCTGGTATGTAACTTTACACACACACAGCTTTTTATGCTCTGCAGGGTGCACCACACCTGAGGTCCGGAGACAGGAGTCCCCCTGTGATCGATGCAGTCCTCTGAGAGGCCGTCCTTGTCTGAATCGTCCTCCTCTCGCTCTGTCATTCGTCTTCCCACCATCCCTCAAAGCCATAATTAAACCGGACGCGTTATGAATGAAGCAAACGGCCAAGTGTTCAGCGCAACCACCGCACGCTGCTCAGAGTCTCATGGGCACGAGATTCCTGAGGGTCCTGCTTATTTGCATGCCGTCGTAAATCTGGCTGAGAGGTGGCATCTGACACCGCCGCGGGTTTAATGTTACATTAAGAGCGACATTTCCAGCCTTTCCCTCATGATACGCCGCCTCATTTTTCAACCCGCATGCTGACAGAGCAAAGGAGGCTTTCCTCCGCATCGTTCCGGAAAACAGAACCTTTGTTCGGTCTCGTGATGAATGTGGAAGCCCTTTTTTCCGCCTTTTTTCACGAAAAATGCTCCCGGAAAACCTTGAGTTGGGAAAAGCCTGACATTTCAAGCTTTTTTTTTTTTAAATAAAATATTCTCCTTAAAAATATCACTGTGTTATTTTGGAACATTTTGCACAGGAAGTGATGGAAAAGGTTACTAGCTATTTTATTATGAGTGCTAATTACGTATACTTTAAATGTCAACACACTCACTCAGCATTTCGCCCGGAACTCCTACCTTGAACCTTCATTAACAGCCAGTTTCTGCACATCTGTGGGTGGTGCAGTACTTTCAACTAGGCATGGCATCGGGGGTTATTAAGTAGTGCATACTGTAATATCATCATTCACCTTTTGAAAGTGCATTTTTTTAAGGAAGTGTTGCTACTGCACTGATCACATTTTAGGGACGATTAATCAGCAAACAGCACAGGTGGGTCAATGCACGCCACAGGCCAAAGTGGAGTCTATGTGGAGTCTGCATGTTCCCTCCAGGGTTTCCGCTAGATACTCTGGTGTCCTCCAGCAGTACTTGGACGTCAGGTAGACCAGAGATGCCTCTATGTGTGTGTTTGTGTAAACGTGCCCTGCCCTGTTATTTCTTCACCTCAACCTTCAGTTGGGGTTCTTCTATGCGTTTTGGCCTTTCTTCCACACATAAACACTGCTTTGGGTCAGTAAAAATAGAGATTTTTGAAAATTCTCTATTAATGTCCAGTATGAAGTCGGCTTCGGATGCTAACACAGACACCGTCTCTGGTAAGGACGTCCCCTCCAAGGCTTCTGATTGGTCACCAGTTCTATACAGTTTGTTATATCGCCCCCTGCTGCCTTGGCATGGTGTTTTTTTTAAAACAAAAACAGAAAATCAGAAATAGCCATGTACGTGTGGACATGGCCTGATTATGGATGGATGTATGCATGGGCTCCGGAACCATTATAGCAGGGCAGGACGTGTCCCCCCAAGATTTTAAAATCATTCGTTTTGTTCCCGACACTTTTTCTCTGATGGACAACAGCTGAGATGTAGAGCCCTGCGCACACCCTGCCTCCCACCCTCACACCACCACCCCCACCCTACTGCCAAACAATGGGCAACAGGCGAGACATAGAGCTCTGCGCATGTACCCCTCAGTCAACAAGCAAGACGTGGAGCCCTGCGCCCTCCCCATTAAAAGAGCCACTGGAGAGCTTCCAGTCTGTGTTTTTCCTACCGGCTCAGAAAACAAGGCATTCGTCTGTACATTTTTGCAAATGCTGTCACTGGGGTACCTCAGTCTAGAGTACATACTTTAACTTAAGGACCATGTTCCATACTGTTCCATACATTACCAGTATTCCCTATATGGACTCAATCCCACTGCATGTTTTTCTTTTGCTGTTTTTTCTGCTTGTGTGGAGGCACAGCTCCTCTGTGTCATTTAGTTCCAGCATCAGACCTCCTCTGATCTCAGCAGGGACACTGACGTATGCAAACAAACACTTTTTCACCTCTCGTTCACTTCCGCAACGTTTTTGCTTTCGTTCTCTTCATATCTGCAGGTTGATTTTGCCTTCACTGTGTGGCACAGTTTTCCAGAGCGGATCGTTGGCTATCCTGCACGCAGTCACTACTGGGATGGAGGCAAAGGGAGGTGGGGCTACACCTCCAAGTGGACCAACGAGTACTCAATGGTGCTGACTGGGGCAGCCTTATACCACAGGTACAGCTCTAACCAGGGCCAGAGGTGAAGCATCTGCACCACACAGCTAGGTGGAGCTCATTTCATTGAATTGGGCTTGTTTTGTTCAATACTTTGTTTAATCCTTCTTAGGATAATCCAAAAAAGAGTTAAGGAGTTCTAAAAAGTGCAGTTAACTCCCCAGCTCATGTTTCACAAATATGGATTGGACACTATATGGACAAAAGTATCGAGACAATTGGCCTTTTCACCAAAAGGGAATTTAATGACATTGCATTCAAATACATCGACTTCAGTGTCCCCCTTTGCAGATATAGAAAGGCTTTGCACAAGATTTTGGAGTTTCTGTGGGAATTTGTGTCCATTCATTCTTTAGAGCATTTATGAGGTCAGACACTGAAGAAGGCCTGGATCACAATTTCCAAACCCTGAGAAACAGGAGTGTCCCAATACTTCTGTCTGTATATTGTACATCATTTTAAATGCTTTTGTCACATCATGAAAACAGATCTGTCTATTCTTTTTATATTTATATTTAAATGGCACTTCTGTATCATCAGTGTTCAGATAGCAAGCCTACATACTGCACACACACATTTTTCTGTATTCTCACTTATGGTCAGACAGCAGTTTCTCTTGTAAAGTTCAAGCAGTCCTTAGCTTAGTGTGACTGAGAGGCTCTCTCTCTCATGCTCTCTCCCACACACACACACACACATGCACACACACACGCACACAGATTCTACAGTTTGAGATGATTTGGCTGACAGGTTCAGTGTGGAGACAGCAGAGATGTATGGGGCAGGTGAGGCAGCTTCACGCTTTAGTTTACTGAAGGCCCTTCTGATCATTACTCACTGAGACACACACACAAACACACACACACACACACACACACACACATACCATCAGAGTGAACTGCAGGCTTGAAGAGTGCAGCAGAAAACCTACAGATTCACCAGACAAACCACCTGTCGTGTGTGTGTGTGTGTGTGTGTGTGCGTGCGTGCGTGTCTGTGGGAGAGAGAGAAAGATAAGCTTTCTGTCATCTACAGTCTGATGAGTATGGACCTGCTGACTGTCAGAGAGAGAGACAGAATAAGAGAGAGAGAATACGAGAGAGAGAGAAACAGACTGAATTTGAGAGTTATGAGAAACAATGGTAAAAAACAAGAAACAGAACGATGGAGAAAGAAAAAGGGAGACAAAGGGAGAGACGGAGAGACAATGAGAGGGGGGGGAGAGAAAATAATGGAGAGGCAGAGAAAGAGGAAGAATGCAAGGCAGAGAGAAATAAATAATAAGGAGTGAGAGAGAATCAGTGAGAGAAAGGGCCAGAGAGAGAGAGAATGAGAGAAAAAAGTGATGTCGCTAAAATGAAAACATTCTTTTCTTTTGAGGCTGACTCTCTCTCTCTCTCTCTCTCTTTCTCTCTCTCTCTCACCCTGCATCTCTCTCTGTCTGTCTCTCTCTTTCTCTCTCTCTCACCGTGTATCTCTCTCTGTCTGTCTTTCTCTGTCTCTCTCTCTCTCTCTCTCTCTCTCACCGTGTATCTCTCTCTGTCTGTCTTTCTCTCTCTCTCACCCTGTATCTCTCTCTGTCTGTCTGTCTGTCTCTATCTGCCCCCCCCCCCTCTCTCTCAGGTACTATAATTATCTGTACACTCACTACCTTCCCACCCGGCTCCTCTCCATGGTGGACCAGCTGGCCAACTGTGAAGACATCCTAATGAACTTCCTCGTCTCCGCGGTAACCAAAGTCCCGCCAATCAAAGTCACACAGAAGAAACAGTACAAGGAGACGATGATGCAACAGGTCTGTGCGCTCCTGTGTGTGTGTGTGTGTGTGTGTCTGTGCATTTGTTTGTGTGCGTATCCCAGGTGATTCCTATGCTGCAGTCAGAAACGGCAATGCCAGGACTGATGGATAGATTGCTCCAGGGCCGTGTGTGTGTGTGTGTGTAGCTCCGTGCCTGCTCTCTTACTCAGCAGTATCAGCCGTTTGATAAATGTCTCAATAGTGAAGGAGCTCAGCCAGCAGCTATGGGCCTGATTCTTTCTTCTCTCCTCCACTCATCCCTCACTCCATCCCTCTCTCCATCCCTCCCTCCCTCCATCCCTCTCTCCATCCCTCACTCCATCCCTCACTCCATCCCGCTCTCCATTCCTTCTCTCCCTCCATCCCTCTCTCCATCCCTCACTCCATCCCTCACTCCATCCCGCTCTCCATTCCTTCTCTCCATTCCTTCTCCCCATTCCTTCTCTCCATGTGGCTCTCTGCTGTCCATCCTCAGTGGGGTTAAAAGAGGTGTCTCCAGTATCTTTTCCCTTTTCTACTCTTCAAAACACTTTGGTGTAGTTTATTCGAGCATGTCCTGCCCACATACACATACACATACTGTTGCTAGGTTGAACGAGCTTAGCAAAAATCTAATGTACTGTCACAAAAAAGTTAGGTTTTTTTTTTTTACCTACTTTTTGAGTCTTATTCGAATTGGACAATTTATTTTATTAAATGTCATTTTCTGCATTTTACTCAATTTCGTCATTTTTGTGTAATCAAGCGAATATTAGCATGTTAGCAAAGTGTTTAAAAAGACAGAAGAAAGCTCATGTTCCAGATTACCTGAAGCTCCTTCAGTTTTAATATCCCATACATTTCCATTATATTCATTCCATTCCATTATATTTACCACAATATGTCAAAGTCACGGGCTAAAAGTTAGTCCATCGATCCCAATCTCCAAAGTGCTCTCAGACTGACCTCGACCCACTTTTTACAACATAGTATCTCTATTATCACCCTTTCTTTCTTCCTTTCCTTTTTGTGTTCTCTCTCAGGGTTCTAAGTCGTCCCGGTGGGCAGACCCGGACCACTTTGCTCAGAGGCAGTCCTGTATGAACTCCTTCGCCAGCTGGTTCGGGTTCATGCCGCTGCTTCACTCTCAGCTCCGCCTGGACCCCGTCCTCTTTAAGGACCAGGTGTCCATCTTGCGCAAGAAATATAGGGACATCGAGCGGCTATAGGGGGACGCCCAGCTCTGACTGCTCCCGAGCAAACTCTAACTTCATCCACGCAAGTGAACTGCCTTTGTTTTTTTTTGTTTGTTTTGTTTTAATGACATGTGCCGTTTTGCCTGGACTTCGAAATATTCTGTCTGCAACGTAATTTAGTTCATAAAGAAAAAATATATATGCAACTCTGGGCCTTTTCCGTTCAGCAAGTCACTGCGGGCGTCCGGAAACGAGGCATGGACGTTTTCCGTCCCTGTCGACTTTATTCGTGGTCTGTGGAGACGCCCAGCGCTCGCCGATGCCTGCAATACATCCCTTTCAGTTCCCTTATTTTTTGTACAATTCTGTCTTTTTTTAATAAAGAAAGTCTAAAGTGAAATAAAATCTCTGAATGCACACGCTGGGTGTGAGTGCTGATTAAATGGGCCGGCCTCGTCCCTGCTTTCATCTCTGATGTCGTGTTTCGAACAGCTTATTTTCCTGGCAGCTCAAATTGAAATGGTTTATTTTTGGGGACTTACTTTTAGAAGGCTGCTTACTGTTGACAACAACCGTGATGAGGTCCCAGAACGCATTCCTGCTACAGTTTAAGGGCGTTAAACTGTAGCTGTCTTGGAGTTCTGTAGCAAAGGTGATGGTTACAAACAGAACCACACCCCTAAACCTAAGGGTCCTTCAAGAGTTTTTGGATCAAATCCCTCAAACGGAACGTTCTTCAAGAGTTCCTAATTAAAGATGATGGTTACGTATAGAACGACACCCTGAAAAACGAAGGTTCTTCTACAGTTTTTAGAACCACGTCCCTAAAGAGAAGGGTTCTTCAAGAATTCTTCAGTAAAGGTGATTGTTACATATAGAATAACACCCCTGGAAAAGGAGGGTTCTATGATAAAGACATACTTCATTATGAGATATTTTACTGTCATTAGTCTAATTTAGTTAGTTTATGTTTGTACTCGCCATCTGTAATGACCTAATACTTTAGAAATACACCTGTTATACATTTCATTTAGTATATTGATATTTTGGCATCTTGGTGCTTAAAGTAACTACCTACTACTCAATACTAAGACCTAGAACAAGAGGCAGAGTCATCTGGGGCCGAGAGAAAGTCATCCTGGACCAATGAGGGGGTTCTACATATGTGACCAAAATGACAAAGTTGGACAATTTTCGTATTAGAACCTGGACTGTAAAAGAAAGTAAGAGATCATGAAAAATGACACAATTTATTGGGTGTCTCCAAACCGTTTTGATAGCTCTGATTGTGTGTGTGCATGCGTTTGTGTGTGTGTTTGTGGTGTTGGCTGAGTACAAGAGAGTGTGTGCTTCGCAGTGTATGTATGTGGGTGAGTGTGTCTTTATAGTGTGTGTGTGTGTGTGTGTGTTTGTGTGTGTGTGTGTGTGTGTGCGTGTGTGTGTGTGTGTGTATGTGTGTGTGTGTGCGTGTTTGTGTGTGTGTGTTTGTATGTGTGTGTGTGTGTTTGTGTGTGTGTGTGTGCGTGTGTGTGTGCGCGTGTGTGTGTGTGCGTGCGTGTGTGTGTGTGTGTGTTTGTGCTTGTGTGTATGTGCGTGGGTGTGTGTGTGTGCGTGTGTGTGTGTGTATGTGTGTGTTTGTGTGTGTGTATGTGTGTGTTTGTGTGTGTGTGTGTGTGTAGGTGTGTGTGTGTGTATGTGTGTGTTTGTGTG
>JBBPDC010075281.1:0-10500 GCA_037974485.1 Hemigrammopetersius urotaenia
GCTGTTTTGTTTTGTTTACTCCTGTTTCCCCCTGAGTTGGGGTCCCCTGTTTCTCGTATCATTAAAACCTGTTTGTTCTGCTCAGTCCGGCGTCCTTCCCCTTTCCTCATCCACACACCGGCCTGACACCAGTTTAAAGTTGTACATAATGTAAATATGATGTAGAGTCCATAACAATAATTTCCAATAACTATATGTGCAAAACAAGAACCATTTAAGACGCCTGACTTTAAGTGTGCTTTGATTTTTATATGGCCAGAATGGCTTAATGTGGTTACAAACAAATAACCTAGTTTGAAAAACAAAAAATCCCCACCAATGATTTATTTAAAGTATAATATATTGATCATCAACGTCTTTGGTTGCTTCCTTTTGCCTTAGAAATTGTGGGTTTCTCATGAAACTATGGTTCCTTAAAAAGGAAATGGGAATGAACTACCATCTGAACAGGAAATCTGATCTACCTCAGTCAACTTACAAACTAAGCTACCTGAGAACTAAAAGCAAGCTCTTATGTGTACCATAGAATGTCATCAGTCATTCTTCCCTCCTGGGTGAGCCTGAGGCCTATGATGGAGCTACGTCCTGAGCGGATTGTGGATGAACTCCCAGTAAAGGGCCATGCCACTGCACATGCCATCCAATAAGATCTCATGAGTTTTTTTCTTTGGTTTAAAACGACCTTTTCCCTGACTATGTGAGCTGTTGCGTTAAAAGAATGGGTTGTATTATGCAACCATTAAGGCCTGCTTTTAAAACAACACTTCAGTTTATGTGACCAGTATTTCTATCTAGATTAATCTAGATTAATTCCAAGATTATAGTGAGATTAATCTAGATTTAAAAAATGTATCTATGTCCACCCCTAATAGATATATAGTGTTTACTTTTTTGGCTACAATTTAAACATTTATCTTACATATTCAAATTTTCCTGTGGTGACCAGTAGGAGCCTTTACTGCATTTGACTCTACTGAATGTATCCACTAATCTCATGTAATCTACTCTCAGAGCTGTCTCATGTGATAATCCCTTAAATTATGTGTTTAGTACTGTCAAGTACATAGATGGATTAACAAACTGTCTGACTTCTGCCTCAGTATCAAGTACAGACCATGTAAAGCAATCATAGACACACACACCTTATCCTGATGCCCTCTTGATGTTGATACCCATGGCTCCATGTGCAGAGAAGTTGACCACAGCGCCCGACAAAGCACACGACTTTAATAAAATGAACTGGTCAGTGCTCAAGAGTTAGATTCACTAATTGGCCCAGTTGCAGGAGAAATATGACACACTTACAAATGACATGAAGCAAGGTAATTTGGCTTCAACCAAATGGCTAATGCACAAGTGTAGTCAACTTTGTATCAAAAATAGATTGCAATCTCAGAGGCCCAATGATCTCCAGCAGTTTGTACTTCCTGTCTAGTACATTCGCATGGCGACATGAGACACTGAAAGGGCTTGCCTGGCCAGAGAACATTTCTATTTGCTTTTTATGAAAAGGGATACACAGCTGTGCTTCTGTCTTAACCAAAAGAAGCAAACCACATATGTACAAGCAGCTATGGGCAACATGAATTTCGCCACTGAACTGGTGTAAATTGACTTTCAACACTTCTTACACCTTGAACCCAGTGAAGGCATTTGTTCCTGTTGTGGTCGACCATTTTACGAGGTCTACACAGAAACAAGGATAAGTCTGCAAGAACAGCCACAGAAAGAATACTGACTTCACTCTTTGATTCGAATTTCCAACAAGGATGCACTATTCAGAACATTGCAAAAACTGAAGGGTGTGGGACAGTTGAGGACGTTACCTTACCTCGCACTATAACTCGCACTATAGAACCCTGCAGAATGATTCAGCAGAATTCTGCTACAGATGAGGAACATTGGAGAAAAAACACCTACCACAGATTGTACATGCTTACAGATGTACATGGCACAAAGTGACTGAATTCTCCGCATTCTTTCAATTATATGGTTGACATCCCTGCCTCCCAGTTGATCTTCTGTTCTGCCTGACGATAGATAAGGAGGATTAAGGTACAGAACAAAGGGATATGCTGAGAGGTGGAAAGAGAGAATATCTGAAGTCTACAGAATATCATCTGAAAATGGACAGTGTTCTATGTTCCATAGGAAGGAGCACTATGGTATGTTACAGAAGTTGGAATTATGGAGCCATACATCTTTATTGTTTATATTGCATTGTAAAATGTGAAGTGCTGAAAAGGGGAGATTTCTGTTAAAGTTGATCAATAAACTGAGAGCTGAAAGAATACTGGCCACATTATTTAATCCTGTTTTTACAGGTAAATGTAATCTGTCCTAAAAGTTTCAGACTTGGGACTTATAACACTTACAAGTTACCTACATTGCACAACGCCTGTAACCACTGGCTCATCTAATGAATGCATTCATTTTCCAATATGATGTAGGTTTGTTGTAATCATCCTCCAGAGAGCAAACATAATCAGAGTTAAATTAGGCAGAACTTTGTCAGCTTACACTGAGGATGGAAAAACAGGACTCTAAAGAATGCTTAGAAAAGACACCTTTTACTAAGTAACTGAAGTAGCTTATATACAGACAGCAAACTGTCTACTTGCCCCTGTTATTTGAAAGATTTCTGATATTTTCTAACATTGTGTTTTCTGTTTAGGGGTATGCGACACTAATAGCAAATAACAGGCAAGCATTTGTAATCAGTCACACTGCTGAATGCCACTTTGGTTCATATGTTTTTTTCCCCCTTCTTTTCTGTTTGTCTGCACCCAGTTTTAGAACTAGGGTTAAGTGTTGGCTGAGGCACTGTCAATATGTTATTATGCAAAACAGCTCTTAAAGAGATACTGTGCAGATATTCTACTAGCTGAAATCTGGATGTATTACAGTGTATTTCAGATCCAGAGGCCAGAGCAAGAAGGTGATGGATGGTGGGAAGAAGCTGCAGTAGAAAAATGTGACCATTTTCATAATATGCAAATACCAAGATTTCCTCATCCTAAGTTACACCTTCCTGCACAACTGGCTCAAGGCAACTTCAAGTATTTGAGTTTTTGGATTTCTGAAAGGCTGAAACAGATCATTTCCACCTGCAGTTAATTCATTTATTTATTCGTTAAAGCAATAACAGAAATTGTATTTCTAGGCTGACTATGTCAAGTGACTTCATGTTAAGGTTAGTTTGCATTAAATATGAAAGCCTTTAAAATACTTGAAAACATTGCTGTATTTAAGGAACTTTCTATCAGATAATTGGCAGACATTGCTCAGTAGGTTAGAACTCCCAATGTCTTGTCGTGCTGTGAACATGTATTGATCAAGCAGTCTAGTCTTATATGCTCAAATTATGTTGGGAGATAAGTAATTTAACAAGATCAAATCTCGCTATTGACGCACCCTTGTCTGGTCAGTGTTTACAGAGAATGACTTCTTAATAGAGAAGAATCTCAATATCTTTCTTGGGATGTGTTAAACATTTTGTGTGCCCAGCACCCCTCCTGGATGGTTCAGCACAGTTTGTTAATTTTTTAACACATGTTTAACATAATTTAACACCTGTTTTACCTAATAATTAACTAAGGAACTGAATCAGTTTGGGCTAAACCCTAACTCTAAACTCTACACAGGCTACATCGGACTTCCTATTCTAGAGGCTGGTTGAGCTAAGTTTAAAGGGAGCTCACATATATAAATGATCATTGATAACTGAGCGATAATTGTCTTAAACTTATATTGAGATTGTGATAAATTTATTTCAGTGATTGTTACTTCTATATGGAAAATGCCTTTTTTAAAATTCGCTTAACGTTTATTTCATTGCAGACAGAAAGAACCCAATATATTTCATGTTTTGTCTGGTTAACTTGCATAACTTGCATTACATTTGTACAATATACATCTATTTCTGCATTTCAGGAATGCAGCACAGTCATTACATTTACATTTACATTTACGGCATTTGGCTGACGCTCTTATCCAGAGCGACGTACTTCAGTGCTTAAGAAGTTCACAACTGTTTCTTACCTGAAATACAGCTTGCTTAAATCAATGTCAATTATTTAACCAAGATACTGCAGAGTTAGAGCATCTACACAACAACTGTCAAATAATAATTAGCCAACATCTTCCCAACAAAACATAAGCCATAGAGAACAACAACCTAAGCCATAAAGAAGAAATAAGTAAGCAGTAGGACAGAGACATAGTTAGTCGCCGAAGTGCTCCTTGAAAAGGTGGGTCTTCAGGCAACGCTTGAAGACCGCGAAGGACTCTGCCGATCGGACCAGAAGAGGGAGTTCATTCCACCACTGGGGAGCCAAGACTGAGAAGAGTCTTGACGCATGTTTCCCTCTTCTTTTGAGCAGCGGAGGCTCAAGACGAGCAGGACGAGAAGTGACACGTTGTTTGATCAATGATGTTATGTATGGGGGTGCGTTTTTGGCCTTAAAAGCAAGCGTTAAGGTTTTGAACTTAACATTCCAAAATGAGTTGTGAGAGTGCAATTTAGGGCTAATAATTAGGTAAAAATGAATAAATAAATAATATAATGGTGTGATTTCAAACAAGTGATGCCAACAGGATTGTAATCATGAGCAGTATCCACACACAAAAGCAGTATCCACTAAAAACTGAGCCTTTAATTAGCAAAGACAGGCAGAGGATCTCTAATTTGTCAAAAATGTAAATGTTTAAAAACAATGTTCCTCTCAAAGTTTGGAAGATATTTGCATATTTCTCTCTTTAGAGTGCATAATATCATTAAATGATTCGAGGAATGTGGAGGGATTTCAGCGGGTAAAGGGCACGGGCGCTTTGGCAAACCTTTATTAAGCGCTACAACATGGAGTTGCAAAATAGAAGCCTTATATTAACCATGTCCAGATGTGCTGCCGACTTCTCTGGGCTTGGAGGCATCTTGGATGGACCATCACACACTGGAAATGTGTTTCGTGGTCAGACAAATCAGTATTCCAGACCATTTTTGGAAGAAATGGATGCCATGTGCTTCCGACCAGAGACGAGACTGTTATCAGCAAGTCATGGTATCGGGTTGTGTAAGTGCCCTTGGCAAAGGTAATTTATACTGGCAGCATTAATGCAGAAAAGTACACTGAGATTTCAGAACATACGCTGCCTTTAAGACGACGTCTATTCCAGGCATGTCCCTGCATTTTTCAGCAATACAATGCACAACCACTTTTCTCACACATCACAAAGACATGTTTGTGGAAGAAGAAAGTTTGGGTGCTGGACTGGCCTGCCTTCCTGACCTATACCCAACAGAGAATGTGTGGAACATTAAACATTAAATGGAGAATAAGAAACAACCCCACGCTGTTGCACAGCTCAAGATGTGTTTGCAGGAAGAATGGCACAAAGTAACACTCTATCGCTTCGTATCCTCAGTACCAAAACATCTGTTATGTGTTGTGAGAAGGAATGGCATTGCAAAATGGTAAATGCTTTATTATCCCATCCTTTTTTTTGTTACCAGCCAGAAATGTAGGAATGGATGTATAAAAAATAGAAGTGTAACGGTACACAGATGTCACGGTTCTGTACGTTCCTCGGATTTGGGGTCACAGTTCGGTACGTCTCACAATACAGCAAGGTTAACAAAAAGTTCTAAAGAATAAGGGTTGTTTTGTTATACGTTTATTTTAAATAAACTGCAGTGTACTAACCAGTAAACACGCACTATTGCACCACACTACGACCCAGGTTTATTATTTACTTGCGCTTTTTGGTTCCTCTGTGATTCCGTATTACTTCGTCTTCTCTGTCGTACCGTATATTCTCTACGAAGACATCATGTACACGAATACATGTACCGTTACAGCCCTAATAAAAAAATTAAATGTTGATCGGCATAAAATGAAATATTGCGTCTACAATGAAATAACAGCATATTTAAGAATAATTGCATTTTTTTTTTTTTGCATTTTCCATATTGTCCTAACTTTTTCTGGTTTGGGGTTGTCAAAAATGTACCTCTGGCATTAGAAACAGTGGTCATGCTGCTGTATTCTGTGTGTATTGCACTCTATACACCCCAAAACAAGCTGTCAAAAAAACATGCACAAATGTTTCATACAATTTTAGCATGCCTTAGGAATTGCAGAGGAGAGAAAGAAAGAGTAGTGAAAGAGATCAGTTTTTCAAACTCACCTGTAATATTCCTTCCAAACTTTAGAACTCTGACTAATTGAGCTGCTTGAGATACAGGTTAGCAGACATAGACTTTTCAGCAGACAGCTACTTTTGACTTGAGTGACATGTCTGAGGATCTCATTGTCTTCGTACTTTAAAGATAAGCAAGAAATGGAATGCATTGGAATTGGAATGCAGAGTGGTGGTTAACTAGGTTTGAGCAGTCGGATGCTGTCAGGCACTGGACAGTCTGGTTTGGTTTGTGAAATTATGTAGGCGGAGACCATTTCAAAAAGAAAGCCATCAGAAGCATGCAGAGTAGACTTCTAACCTTCAAGACCTCAGACTTTGTGATTTCAGTTTTAAACCACATTGCATCATCTTACTTAAAAGCATTCTTCATTCCTCTCAGTTCAATCCAAGGACTCTGTGCTAAAAAAAGACATTTTGAGGAAAGCTCGTATTCAGTTCTAGGTTAATCAGGAAAGAAATGCCTTTGTAGTACAGCCTAAATGTGTTTCAAATATATGTACTGTATTTAAACAAATCCTTCAAATTTTGTGCAAAACTGTACCTATTAAAGTAACCACATGAGAAAGATATAATACATAATACATAAGAAAAAAGACACACATCACATGTGTGGAAATACTTCACTCTAGACACACAAACAGCACAGAGACCTGCAGAACCTGCAAGTCAGTGTTAAAGTACAGTAACAGAACCAACATTCTGCACGGCATCTGAAACGGCTCTGCTAGCTAACACTAATGGTAGCACTGCAGGGAGTTGCTGCGGCTTAAACTGTTCCTGCTCACAGTTGTACACTTAAATTTACCAGAAAATTCAAGGTGTCAGTCTCTGTTATATAAAAATCATGGGACAATTTCCAAATTCTGAAGGACACGAATGGGGTCCACTGGTCTAAAAGTGGGGTAGGGTGTTTTCAACGACAGGGTCAGGGTCTCCGTACATCCCGTTCTTGTTATTGAGGCACCGGAAGCTCCTGAATCAGCTCGACGTCGGCACCTCCTATCCATCCCCATGGACACATGAAACAGCCTGGGTTGGGTCTCTGGGGGAACTGAGGAGGGACATACAAGTGCGATGCTGTCAAGGATGGCTGACGTGATGACTCCCTTCAACTTCATGGTGGGGAAAGCTAGTGTGTGGATTGTGCAGCCCTCCAGCCAAGGTTTATATTTCTTTAAATTCATCAGCATCAAACATGCTCTCTTGCTGAAAGACAAAGAGAAGTATTATAAAATGGAAACATTACTGGTCAGTTTCTTGGACAAGGTTTAAGCCTAGTCCTTGACAAAACAGCATTTTGAATGTTGATTCACCACTGAAAGGAACAAATAAAGTAGGCTTAATCCCCGTCCAGCAAATCAACCCTAAATGTGCACAAAACTATATGTAAAATAATTAAAAGCACTAATATTTACACAAGGAATAACAACTAAAATATTTTTTGGCAAAGTTGGCTAAAACTGTTTGAAAAAAGGGAACATTCTTGGGATGGGGTATGTAGTTCACTTACAATTGCTTACGGTCAAATATATCAAACCAGATCACCTTCTTTTATTGCTCCATGGTCCACTTCTGGTGCTCACATGCCCATTGAAGGCATTTATGGTCAAGGAAAAGGGTTAGTATGAGCAGTCTATAGCTATGCAGGCCCACACTGTGATGCATTCTTTGTTCTCACAGCTTTCTTTCTTAGCCAGCATGAACTTTTTCAGACATCAGTGAGCTTGGACATCCATTCTAACCTCTATAGAACTCAAAAGATGTGCCAAGTGAAACATACTCTGAACTAATCACCTAGCCATCACAAGTTGGCTTTAAAATGCTAGTATTATGTAATAAAATACTAGTATTAGAATTTTTCATGTGCTACCAGTTCAAGACACCAGATGACAGATCTAACAATTCTGTAATGTCAGGTTTGAAAAACTACTTTTGGAAAAACTGTTGATCTAGATGGCTAACTTGCTAGCTAAGTAACATTAACGACTATTAATAACTATGACAGAATCTGTCTTTTGTCTTTTTACACAGCAGGTTTGAATGAAGATGGCTGGAACGGTAATGTCACGGGTCGGGCCGCGAAGCCCAAACCTGGAGCTTCCTCTAAGCATGGAGCAGGCAGAGACACTGGGATCCATGCTTGATATGTTTATTAAAGAAAAACAAAGAATAAACAAAACAAGGACAACGCCCCCGTTCCCTATCCACGTCGCAACCCCACTGTCCATGATGCCGGGCTGGTGTCCACCCAGCCCGGGCGACGCAGGTGTGGACCGTAGGCCGTTGTCCTTGCCCCACGATCCGGGTCCCTCTTTGAGGAACCCCACACTGGCCCAGGTGGCATCTCCACCACCTGGCAAGCCTTTGGCTGGCAGGGTGCTCACAGTCCCAGAGTCCGGGCTCTGTCTCCAGAGCCCTACTGAGCACCCCACCCTGACAAACAGCCAGCCCCCTTCAGGAGGTTGGACGGGCCCCTCCTCGGGCCCCATACTGGCAGGCAGGCAGCCCCCTCCGGGAGGCTGGAGAAGGCCCTCTACCTGCTCTAAGGAGCCTTCTAACCCTGCGCTAACCCCCACTTGCCCTTAGCTCCATACGCCCCCCCCAAAAAAAATACAAGGGCATTTTTTCGCTTGTTTCCTGCCTTTCTAGCCTCTCTGCCTGAGCTATGACTACTGCTAGACCCCCCAGAAACCCCACTAACCAAGCCAGAACAGGGGATACAGGACAGATCGGGGCCTCTAGGCTAGCCGGGCTGGTGCTAACATGGCCGAGGACAACAGGAGCCGGGCATGCAGGAACAGGGCCTACAGGAACGGGGCCTACAGGAACGGGGCCTACAGGAGCAGGGCCTACAGGAGCGGGGCTTACAGGAACGGGGCCTACAGGAGCAGGGCTTACAGGAACGGGGCTTACAGGAGCGGGGCTTACAGGAGCGGGGCTAACAGGAGCGGGCCAAATGGGCACTACACTAACTGGCGCCTCGCCTACCAAGGCCTCACTAAGCAGGGCCTCATCTACAACCAGGACCTCGCTCACTGGAGCCTCACTAACCAGGGCCTCATCTACAACCAGGACCTCGCTTACTGGAGTCTCTCTAATCAGGACTGAGCCAGCAGCAGCTAGGCTAATAGGGCCTGTGCTAACAGGGGCTAAACCATTAGCAGCTGGGCTAATGGGGCCTATGCTAACAGGAGCTAGGCTGATAGCAGCTAAGCTAACCAGTGGGCCCTTACTGTTAGCGTCTGGCTTTGGAGAGTGGCCAGCTGGAGCAGTCGGGCCTTGTCTTCCCCCCAGCTGTCACCGTGTCACAACATGCCGGCCTCGTGCACCAGCAGCTCCGCGTTGAACATGAGCGGGGGCAGCTCCGCGTCGACCTCGTGCTGTGGCCTGATGACCACGCTGTGGTGTTGCTCGGCCGTGGTCTAAGTACAGCTTGGGGAATCCGCAGGCACTCTCCGTTTCATCCGCCTCCGCCATGCTGCAGACTGGGAAAGGGGGGCGGCGTCCTGGAGGCCCACAGTGGCGGTCGGGGAAGCGCTGCCCTCCAGGGCAGCGAGGAGAGGCGGGACAACCACGTTGTGATGGAGGGTGGCCGTGGTTGTCATGGCCCTGCCTTTGTGGGCAGGGTATGAGGCACTCGGGAACTTTCGAGGAGAATCCTCGGGAGGCAGGTCGGGAGCGAGACGGAGCAGCGGCTCGCCGGATGCGGCTTCAGCTTCTCTGGGCCGTAGAGGACCGGGCGGACGACGGACCCTGCGTGATCCAAACCGCCCCCCCCGCGCCATGGGCCTCTCACCCGTGGCCAAGTCGGGGACACTGGAATTCACGAGGCCAACCGCCTCCACCACGTCCTCCGACGCGGAGCTGCCCCCGCTCGTGTTCAACGCGGAGCTGCCTAGAGCCCCGATCACTGGAATTCACGAGGCCAACCGCCTCCACCACGTCCTCCGACTCGCCGCTGCCGTGCAACTCGCCTCCCGAAAACTAACACTCCGTCGGCTCCTCCGCGAGTCCGGTCCCATCGATCTCGACCCAGCCGAAGCCCTCCACCAGGGCTACGCTCACATCTCCCCTCACCAACGCCTCGCAAAAGTCCGCCCAGTTGGTGACCGGGAAGGGTCTTGCGCCTCTTAAGTCATTGTGCTGATGTGTCCGTCACGGGTCGGGCCACGAAGCCCAAACCCGGAGCTTCCTCTAAGCACGGAGCAGGCAGAGACACTGGGATCCATGCTTGATATGTTTATTAAAGAAAAACAAAGAATAAACAAAAACAAGGCACGGTGGCCGTAATACCAGATA
>JBBPDC010075290.1:0-10500 GCA_037974485.1 Hemigrammopetersius urotaenia
GAGAGAGAGAGAGAGAGAGAGAGAGTTGCTGTACAATGACAGTCTAATATTTATATAAAGTCTAACTATTTGTGGAAATGCATTTTTGTCACATTTTAACTGTAACTATACCGTCTATAAGGAAGTAAAGGTCAGCCTGAAAGGAACTGATAGACGGAACGTTGATGCTGTTCTTGATGTAATGTTTACATTCCTCTTGTCCCCAGATAACTAATCTGTCATGCATAATTAACATCTACAAGTCAAGAGAACAAGATTAGGTAGCACTTCAAGCCCTTAAGCTGATTTTGATCAACGTCTAACAAACTTGTCTTGTGTTTTTCCGCCTTCTGTTTGTAGCTCCACTATTTGTAGTGTTTCTTTATTTTCAGTGGTAAAGTAGATAAAATGTGTTCAAAAATCCGTTTTTTGTCTTCTTTTAGGTTTTGCCATTATTTTAGTTTCCAAGCAAGTTAATGTTAAATGCTTACACTCAATTCTCAGAAGGGGGGTTATACTGTTATGCTGTTATATTGTCTGTATTCTGGTTATTGTGTATACTGTTTGCAGAAACCTTTAAGAATGTACTCAGGCTGCTATTTTCACTTGTTTCATACTGTTTTATACTGTTACACTGGTTATACTGGCTATACTGGTTATACGTTTTGTACATTGCTTTAACCGTTTGTTTTATTTATATTCATAAACGATGCACAGTGATCTGTCCACATGCTCAGGACAGGGTAAATCTCACCCTCACATTACTCTATACTTCTTTATTTGTTCTGTTTTATTTGTTTTACAATGTCCTGCTGCACTGTGTGTACACTGTGTACACTGAGCTTCGCCATTTCGTCTCTGTGTACTGGATAAGGACAGTTTGACTTGGACCTGAATCTGTGGCTGGGATTCTGGGAGCCTTGAGTTAATGTTATTAATTGCCCACTAATTTCTCCTTCAATGGTTGTGTGTTGATCATCTCAAGGCTTCTTTGGGTCTGAAGTGCATTTTTCACATACGATCTGAGAATATTGACGTTTGTGGTTACTCTTACTACCCCACTTCCCCTCTGTGCTCCCAGTTTATTATGAAATCTCCAGACTGTCTCCGTGCATCAGGAGTCCTGACAGGAGCAGTCCAGAGCTGTTTGTTCGAAAGGAGCTAAGGGTGATGGCTGTACCTGCATGGTTGATGGATGTTAAAAGCGTATTGATTTTTCTTTAATGCTGCTGTAGATCTCTGTGTTTTATCTGTGTGTGTCCTCAGGCTTGTCCTCAGGCGTAGTGGACTGGAGCGAGTAAATGTGTCTCTTCATCTGACTGATGAGATTTTCACTGCGCTCTGGACTCCTTTTCCTCCTTTACGCTTCTCTTGTGCTACATTTCTTTTGTCTTTTGTTTTTCTGTCCTTCAGGATTTCTTGCCCTCAGGCCTGTCACTCCTTTGAAAAATCCTATATTTTTCTGTTTTTGTTTGTTTGTCTTCCTCCCCCATACCACATACATATAAAACCTGCAGCTGAAAAAGTCCAGTCACACAGGTTTATTGTCATTTCAGGCAAATCCACAGCACACAGTGAAACAGAGTGATGCTCCTCCAGGACCAGGACTTCACAAGACTAGTGCAGGCCAGGATTACTCATAGTGCAAGGAGAACAAGAGAGAGAGACATGTTGCAGTTTGCCTAAACGTGTCCCAGTGTGCTCAAAGCAGTCCTGAAGGTCACAGATGGCCCCTAAGGAACAGATTTTCTGCTTCAGGAAGGGCTTGGCACATCTGAGGAGAAGCATGTATGCTGAGGTGTTCTCAGTAGCTCAGGTGGGGGTGGAGCTCAGACAGTAAACACAGCTCAGCACATTTACCCCCCTTTATCCACACACTGATGGGATTTAGAGTGAACTAACTTGATTTGCATGATCATAATTTTTGGAGCTGACCAGTGGTTCCGTAAGGTTCAGCCAGCGCACTGTTAGCGTTAGCGCTCGGCAGGATGTACCCCATGGCTATGAGCACAGTGGGGGGTTTCTGAGGTAAATAAAATGATCTACAGCTAACAGTCACAAACTCCAGCAGCGGTAAATTGAGACCAGCACAGCTTTCACACATCACACTACAGTAACAGCGGAATAAACCAAGAGTAAACCGTGTATAGCATCACCCTCTTACAGACAGGTCACTGTTGAGTGTGAATATTTAAGGGTAAGAAAGAGGGTATGAACAAGCTTTCAGCAGAAATCAAGTCTATCATTTAAATAACTCGCATGAAGAAAGAAGGGAAGGTCTCTAGTTCTATACTTTAAACTATTTGCACTGCACAGTAGTCCCCAAAACACGCTCCTAATGTAAAGTAAAGCTAATTAACATATTTAGTACACAAAAACGAATATGAGTATTGAAATTATGATTGAAAGATTTCAAGAACTGTAAGCTTGTTAACTTTTCGCGAGAGTTACATTCAGAGAGCACCCACGTATAATGAAAAACCACATTGTTGTGTTTTGCAAAAAAATAAAAAGCCTAAAAATGCTTGTTCTTATAGTGTAAACCCTAGATATGCCCCCAAATAATTTCATTAATTTAATTTTAAACTCAGTTTAATGCATTACCCTTAAAGAAAATGTAAAGATAACTAAATAATCAGAATCAGAAAACTTTATTGCTTAAAAAACCCTTAGGCCACCAGACTCCTCACACTTTGGTTGTGATTATGTAATCATTATGATTAGCGTATTACATTTTGCCTATGAATAGTAATAGTGACAATAAAATAATTAACAACAAGCAGGCTCTTCGTTCTCAGTAGGCACTGGTTTGGTGAGCAAGTCTGTAAAAGCAAATGAGGTGCAGTAACATCATCAAAAGTCATGCGTCCTCGAGCTGGGTGATACTTTAGCATTAGGTTACTGTAGGGATCATTTACGGCATTTAGGATCACACCTGGAGGGAACAGGAATGCTGATAAAAGATATAAAACTGTGACTGAAGCATCTCTGGTCACATTTAGAGGCCAAAAAGCCTGGGACCAATCTGGTTGTCAAAGGAAAATTAAAAACCTTTAATCTAGAGAAACTTCCATTCCCTAACTACAGGGGGCAGTCTTCCCTGGAGCAACTGGGTGGAGGTCTAGTGGGATACTTGCCTCTGGACCAAGCGGCCATGGGTTCAAATCCTACCTTCAGTATACCACCACTGTGTTAAGGGGCCCAGTGGTGGTGCTGAAGGTAGGATTAGAACCCATGACCCTTATGGTCCAGAGGCAGGTATCCTACCCACTAGGCCACACCACCCCCATTACTTCCCCAGTCCATGCTGGGCAGTAACCCTATCCTAATAAATAAGGATGTGAACCCTTTTCGCAGCCCTAGGGCCTGATGTCTGTTCACAGGCTGTAGCTTTGGTTTGTGCAGAGCCAGTGAAGGCCCCTCGCCCTCTGAAGCAGAGAACCATGAGGGTTAGCTGTGTGACACAGTGGCTGTCCAAGTGCTACCAGAAAAGCCTGCTGGGTTGTACTTGTTGTGACAGCTCCTGTGTCCTACTGTCAAACACCATTGCCGGCGGGACGAAGCCATGTTTACATCAACTGTGTCCAGACCCTTGGGCTGGTAGGACCTCCTATAGCCCACGCAGTGAATGGATGTGAGATTCAGATTCAGGCTGAAGCTCTTGTCTTGTCAAACAGACTTTTTCATGCTCAAATTTCACATTTTAAGAAGTTAGTTTGGAGCAATTTTACAGCGGTGGCAGTAATGCACTGAAAAGTTGTCAACCGCCATAAAAAGAAGAAGAAGCTGCTGCTTCTAGTATTAGTAAGCTGTGCCCTGTCTAAACATGTGGGTAGAGAAAAACATTTCTTTTGTGTACGAGTGTTTCCTTGCTGCTAATGCTAACCTTTAACACTAATGGTTTTAAGCAATAAAGTTTTGTGATTCTGATTATTTATTTACCTTTCCATTTTCTTTAAGGGTAATGCATTAAACTGAGTTTAAGCATATTTGGTGGGCAGATTTAGAGTTTACACTGTAAAAATAAGCAATTTTGGGCATTTTTTTTTACTAAAACACAACAATGCATTTTTTCAATATACACAGTGCTTTTGGAACATAACCCCTGCAAAAAGCGAGGAGTTACTGTATTCCTCTCAATGGGCCACTGTCTGCTCCAACATTTAAATGACCTGTATGTGTGTATATATATATATATCGTCGCTGTCGGGCGGAAACCTCGTAACTCCACCTTTGGTCTTTGTTGTTTTTTTTCATAAATCAATACTATTGGTCAATCTCCACGTGGGTCTGTAAAATTTAGAAATTATTAACCAATGAAAAGTGTTGAAAATAGCTTGGGATGTTTGATGACATAGTATTCATTTATTTAAAATATAAATAGTTTTTTCAGTTTCCTGAAAAATAGCCGTTTTGGAGATATGAGGTTTCCGCCCGACAGCGACGATATATATATATATATCTTAAAATGTATTCACTGGCAAGTGAGGGATTTGACTCTGCAGCAGGAAACAGACAATTTACGACGAGAAGCCTAGTGAGCTGGCGGACTATCTATAAAACTTTCATGATTGTCCCTTGGTGGCAGGCGGCCGTAAAACTTCCCTGAATGAGGGACTTGTTAATTTACTTGTTAAAGCAAATTAAAAATTTATAAGTGCTTTTAGGTAAATGAGATCCTCTTTCATTGCAGCTCTTATGGGATTCTTTCTCCTCCTGCTGTAAGATCCTTGGAGGGCAGGTTAGACGTTCTGAAGCGCCACAGTAGAAGAATAAAAGCCAATAAATTGTTCCGGGTTTTATTACCACCAGGCTCTGCAGCTGCTGTAGGAAAAACTAAGAAAGAATATGAGCCACTAGCAGCCAAGTCCCTCGGGCTCCTTTCGAAATCAAAAGGCTCGGCTTGCCTTTCCATGCAGGTTTGTGGGAGATGAGCCTATTGAGAGGGCCAAACAGGCTGCTGCGGTTTGAAGGCAGTTTTCAGTCGCTAGGCTAACCGTTTGGAATGAGTCGATTAACGCATTTAATACCCCTCAACACCAGCAAAGCACTTTTCAGTGAGTGAGAAGAGGAAACAATCGACATGTGTTAACAATAAACTAGGAATAAACTCCTCATCTTGTGATGATTTCCTGCCCTCCGAGTTTCTAATTTTTCTATTTATAATGGTGTTCATGTCAAGGCCCTTTACCTTATCATAGTTCCCAAAGAACATCTGACTGCTGCTGTTTCTGCTTTCTCTTATAAATACTACCACTACGAAACACAACCTACTTAAAATGTACTTAAAAACCTCAATTTACCCTGAAAACCCAGTAACCCCTGCATTCCAAGAGCACCCCATATAGTGAAAAACCACATTGTTGTGATTTGGTAAAAAATGCCTAAAATGTCTATTTTTATAGTGTAAACCCCAAATCTGCTCCCAAATCTGCTCCCAGAACACTTTAATTTCATTTTAAACTCCCTTAATGCATTACCCTTAAAGAAAATGTAACGGTAAATAAATAATCCAAGTCGGTTAGCATTAGCAGCGCACAAAGACTCTTACACAAAATAAACGCTGAAATAACTCTCTCTACCCACATGTTTAGACAGGGCACAGGTTACTAATACTAAATAAACTGAGATAACTGTTGAAAATTGGGGGGGTTAAAACACAAAAATATGAGGACAAGACAAGGAGCAGTCATGCTACATTCTGCAGCAGCTTCTTCTTCTTCTTCTTCTTCTTCTTCTTCTTCTTCTTCGTATGGTGGTTGACAACTTTTCAGTGTATTACTGCCACCGCTGGATTCAGAAAAATCTGCGTTACACTGAATCCGCAAACTCTAAGCTGCATAAAGGGGCTACTGTACAACAAACCCCTTTATTTCGATGAAGTTCCCATTAATTTGTGAACTGACCCCTTAATTTCACCTTAAAATTAGATTTCCGGCACGAGTGTGAAACCCCTTAATCCTAAATTCAGGAGGTTCTATTATTTAAGGGGTAAATTTATAAAAAAGAAAAAAGTAAGAGAAAAATTCAGTAGTTTTACTCCTTCATCACCTTCAGCTGTGCACTTTACCCATCATTTTCCTAAATTTCCTGTCTGGGACGAAATTACGTTTTTTTAAAGGGTAAAATTAAGGTGTTCGGTTTCGTAGTGACATTACCGACTAAATCAGCGGGTTCTACATTTGCCATCAGTTATCTGTCTAAGAATAAACTCCTTATCTCTTGCCATGTGCTGTCGTGACTTCTTGCCCTCCGAGTTTCTCATTTTTCTATTAATAATGTGGTTTTCATGACCAGGCCCTTTACTGATACCAGGGTAACATGAGTTTAAATGACTTCTCATAGCTCCCAGAGTACAGAGGACTTGTGCTTTCTCTTTTTATGGGGACACTAAACCCGCTGTGTCTTTGTGACCATTTCCATAAAGCACATTTGGTTTATGCACTGAAGTCTTTAATGTAGCTTTAGCACTGCCGGAGCCGGGCTAAAGTCGCAGTAAATCTAAACGTGGAGCATCTGATGGTGGAGGTCACGTATGGGATTTAAAGCCATAGTGAATTTAATTTGGGCTCCAGGGTTGGGTTTTTTTTGGTATCAGCAGAAATCTGGGTTTTATAACACACACAGCGGGATGGAAAACATTACGGCTGCGTCTGAAACGCCGTCGCAGGCTGCTGTTGTGTTTGGCCCCGGTTGATGCCGTTGGAAACCCTCCTCAGTTTCTCAGTGTCTCTCAGTCTCTCCTGAAGGTCTGCTGTGTGATAACAGCACCTAGACAAACATCCCTCTGTTCCTCGTGGTGTCTGAGCACATACGAGGTTAAGACTACACGTGTCTGCTTGACCTACTTATGGGAAGTGCATGAGAAGTGGCTCGTTCCATGAGCACCATAGATCAAAGCCCAGGCAGCGTATATTAATCTTTAATAGTGTCGAGGCTTTCGGCCTCCTCTGTGCCAGAGAATCATGCTGACTGCTTATTGAAAACAGTTGTTAATTCTATACTTCAATAAACTCAGACTGGAGGGAGGGGGACTCTTCCCTAACAGGGAACAGATTGAGACGAAACAGGACCTCGCTGTGTTGAAATTAATCGCAGATGCACTTAGTGGTAGTTTAAATGTTTCATTAGATGATAATGTCCTGCTGTGTTTTTAATTGTTGCAAAATTAGCTTCTGGAACACGAAAACCATCTGTTGTTTTATTCCTGCAGGGGGGGATTTTTACCCAGACTGTGAGCTCTGGGTCCTTAAAGTCTGCTGAAACTGTCGCGTCTAATTAACATCTTCAGGATCGCAAACTGCAATACGGAAACTATTCGGTTCCTGTGATTGTTGCTCCTTACCTTCCTGGAAGAGACGTGTGTAAACGACTGTCTGGACAAATGAGAGATAATGAGGAGGCACAGCGCCCCCTAACTGAGGCAGGGCTGCAAGGACGCTGGGTGAAGAGACGAGACGAGCTACGCTGCCCTGGTTTAACTACTGAGAGTGGAGATTCAGGCTCAGTGAAGCTTTTTCATGATGGTTATTTATTGAGGCCAGAGCTCTGCTTTGTTTCACACTGCTTTCAGTCAGAGCTCTAAACTAAATCTAGTGCCTTCATCAACTCTACACCCTCCAGACAGGGGTGCACCTTCAAGAGGAGAAACGCTCCTCAGAACAATATCCGACCCATGAAATCATCCTTTCCTGGGCTTTGTCACCCTTTCTCAGTCACCCTTTTATTATTTATTGTAATTTCAGACTCATTCATGCACAAAAATGTGTGTTTAAAAATACTGGACTTGATAGATAGGCCCTGTGCTGCGGAAGTCTCTCAAAGTCGGGTGTATTCTCTAAGGCCAGGTTTATTCACTAAAGCCAGGTTTATTCACTAAAGTCAGATCTTTTGACTAAAGCCGGTTTTATTCACTAAAGCCAGGTTTATTCACTAAAGCCAGGTTTATTCACTAAAACCATGGTTAATTTCTAAAGCCATGGTTAATTTCTAAATCCAGGTCTATTCACTAAAGCCAGGTTTATTCACTAAAACCAGATCTTTTGACTAAAGCCGGGTTTATTCACTAAAGCCAGGTTTATTCACTAAAGCCAGGTTTATTCACTAAAGCCATGATTAATTTCTGAAGCCAGGTCTATTCACTAAAGCCAGGTTCATTTGCTAAAGCCAGGTTTATTCACTAAAGCCAGGTTTATTCACTAAAGCCAGGTTCATTTGCTAAAGCCAGGTTTATTCACTAAAGCTAGGATTATATACTAAAGCCCGGTTTATTCAGTAAATCAGCTCCAATTTAGGTGGTTCTGCCCCTCAGAGGGGTTTTTGAGGATGTTTACAGAGTAGATGTTGTTAATCAGATACGAAACTGGAGCTCTTGTTTAGATTGTAGGCTGGACCTGAATGTAGTAGGGAAAGTCATTTTTAAACCATCGCTGAAGCTGCAGGAGCTGCAGAAGGAGATGTGGCGAGTGTTGGTGCGCTTGCTGTGAGATCTCTGCACTGGAACCCCATGCTTCTTTTCGAGCTCTGTTTGATGCAGACCTGTTTATTTAGCTTCTCTCTTTTTCATCTGTTTCACCCAGCGTGGTGCAAAGCCTCAAGTTCCAGCGTCCTGCTGGTGGAAGCAGCCGCCCCTGCCTCACGTCACCGGCTCCGTCCTTGGAGAGGATCCTTTCACAGATGTAATGGCTACAGAAGGGGAGCAGTTTCATTTTAATTATGTGCTTTACTCAAGGGCTCTGTGCCCAGCAGCCTCTGTTCTTCTGCTTTAACAACCGCCATCCAGCACCTGAGCTTCACCCGCCCAGCCTGTCTGCTGCTTTCATTCTCATAGAGCAGAATTCATCTTTAAACCAGCGTCTCTCTGAGTGTGAACCCATTCCAGTCCAGTGTCTGTTAAATTCCTCCACAAGCACCTCATTCTGCTTTATGAGGGACTTTATCAGCTGAATCACATCTTATTTAATGAGGAAAAGTATAAAACACTGCTGTAATCGACTCTCTCCTCTCACACTGAGACCTGTTGGATGGTGAAACACTACTAGAAGTTCCTCAAAGCTCATTATTGCCATTTTGTTTAAGAGAGAACCAGAGATTTAAACGCTGCATCATTTTTCTTATTCTGATGTTTTCCTTAATAATGATGCTTTAAAGAACAATATTTTTATTTAGAAATGAGGAGAAATATTATCAGGAGTTCTTAAAAACAGCAAAGCTGTTCAGTTCAATACTTGCAGCTAGAAAAGATAAAACCTGAGAGACTGAGCATTTCTGCAGTAAGAGCTTATATTTCTGCAGTGTGTGTGAAAGACAGAAGAAGAAATGGGTGGCAGATACTAAGGCAGTCTCTCCGTGCTGGTTTGCCTCGGCTCTGCTTTTTCTATTAGGTGCCGCTGCAGCCGTTTACTACTGCGCTCGTAAAGCTCTGGTTTTATGTGCCGAGAGATGAATCCAGCGGGGCCTGGCGCGGCTCGGGCTCTGGAAAAAGCCTGTCTGCGTGAAGAAGCTTCAGACGACATAAATTGCAGACCCTGACAGCAGTTTCTGGGTCTCAGGAGTCCAGCATTGTTCTCCAGACTTCAGTGGGGCTTAGATGTTTCTGGATCGCACATCTTCTTTTCCTCAACACCCCCCCACCCTTCCCCCAGCGAGCCCGGGCTCCTTCATTATGATATCTGAGGCTGAAGACACCTGCTGAGCGGCTGCAGTCCCTCCGCAGCACATGCCTGGTGGAAGCTGAAAGAGCGTTTGATGTTTTGCAGTGGGGAGGTGTTTGATTTCTTTAAGTCTGACGGAAGACGAACGAGCGCTCGTCTGTCTGTCAGATCTGGGATCAGCGTGGAGCTGTCGCAGTCCGTGCAGCAGGGCTTCAAACGTGACCCAGGAACACGTTTTGATGTTAACACGAAATCTGATTGCGATTATTCTGTTTCAGAATCCAGAGACTGCTGTCAGAATCTAAAGATGCTCGTTTGGTTCCTGCGATGCTTCCTTCATGCTGTTTCTGTTTTTCTGTGTTACGCAGCTGAAGCCTGGGCAGAACATCTGTAAGGAGAGTGGCAGTGCGAGTGGGAGTGGTGAATCCAAACTGTCAATCAGGAGCAGTTCTCCAGACAGACTGACGGATGTGAGTCACTGTTTAATTCTAGAGCACCTCATCCATCCAGACACCCACCACCTGCACCTTTCAGCACCTCAGATGCTTCCAAACCCCGCTGCCTCCTCTCTGACACAAGGGAAACACTACACATCTTACAGTAGTCACAGATATACTAGCAGAGGTGTTCACAAGTCATTATTATCGAGTCCAAGTCCAGCCTCAAGTCTTTGAGTGGCAGTATTTACAAATGACTCTAAATGTGGAATATTTGAGCTGTAAATGTTGAGCTCTGAATGTTTAGAAGATATGCTGATTGGCCACGCCCCTGATTCCAATTGGCTGTTGCTAAGCAGGGGGTGGGGCTGCGTGCTGTGATATGCCCTCACCAACATGGAGGATTTGCCTTAAATGATCTTAAATCTAAA
>JBBPDC010075322.1:0-10499 GCA_037974485.1 Hemigrammopetersius urotaenia
TCAGATCACCCTCTACTGCCTTCAGATCACCCTCTCCTGCCTTCAGATCACCCTCTACTGCCTTCAGATCACCCTCTACTGCCTTCAGATCACCCTCTCCTGCCTTCAGATCACCCTCTACTGCCTTCAGGTCACCCTCTACTGCCTTCAGGTCACCCTGTATAGAAGAACATGGTGTTTCCACTCCTGTTAGGCACCATTAAACACTCCAGTACAGGATGGAGAAGTCTCAATCTGTCCAAATCAGTTTTTCACTAAGCAGTATTTGACATCATGCCTGAACCTCTTTAGAACATTATGTACCCAGAAACATAACGAATAGCTTGGCAACTTTTTCAAGCAAACTTTTTGTTAATCAACTAGTTCTGGATCAGTGAAATTAGATAAGAGCTTGTCCAGATTGTGGAACTGCATTCACTGGAGGGATAGAGCTCCATTCAGTAGAACATAAACACTGGGCAGTGTCGGATATTCTACAATCAAAACGGTGAAATGTATTTCACAGTGAATCTGTTCGACACAACATGAGGAGAAGACAAGCCCAGTGGTCCTTCCTCACTCCCAACTCGTTCTGTGATCGCTGTACTGGAACATGCGTCACACCTTACCGACCTACAGCCGGCTGAACAGCTGAGCACCAGCGCCAGAACTCACCACGTTCCAGAAGAAAGGGTTGAAGATGATGGCAATGACAGCCACACAGAAACGGGGCTCCATCAGGTCGACGTACTTCATTACTTCAGACACCACAGACATGTCCACCTGAAGAGGGGAAGAGGGAAGAGGAAAGATCAGACACCCAGACAAAGTTGTCCAGCTTACCGCTCCACTCAGGAGTTTTTAAAGGGTTCTTTGCTGCAGAGGGTCTTCACTGGTATAGAGACCCCAAACACTCAAGCTTAATGCGCCAATTAAACTCAAACCATAAATAACTCTGGGTAACTCCATCCCCAGTGCAAAATATTATAATAAATCATTTTAATGAATTCATTTATCATTTGTAAGGCAGTGACTTTCTGCTGTTTATAGTTTAAAAACTCTGATCATCAGTGAAATGCTTCAACCACACAAAATTAAAGTACAAAGATACATTTGTTCCACCCTTTCAATTTGGCCACAGAATTCTTGTAACTGTTGGATGCCAATACCCACACTTTATTATTATTTATAATAGCAGCAAAATGAGAGCATGACCCAAACACACCGAACCAAAAAATAGAGAAGCAAATAAAGAGGAAACTCCTGACTTTGGTCTGACTTTAATATAAACATAAATTATCAGATTCCATCTGGAAAGACTGACCCCCTCTTTATCCTCCTGGGTGAGCAGCAGCTCATGCCCCCGAGGGATGTCTTTGTTGCGCAATGCATTAAAGCCTAATGACGCAATTCGGTATGAGAAAAGACTACAAAGCACAACAAAGCAGCCTTTAACACTCAGGACCATCTACTGTTTACTTACCCCCGCCCCCCTGGGCAAAGACGCACGCCACAGCCTTTCTGCAAGTTTTTATAGGTAAAACACACACAGACTATTACAGTTTGGATGAGGTTGAGGTCAGTGGTCTGTGGGGGCTAGTCAAGTTCTTCAACACTGAATTTATCCAATCATGTCTTTATGGAGCTTGCGGGAATGAGCAATTTCCTCCAGGATCAATAAAGTTTTCTGATTCAGAATAGAAAAGGCTCTTCCTCAGATTATGTCCACAAAGATGGAAGCATGACATTGTCCAAAATATCTTGTTCTGCCGAAGCATTAAGATTGTCCTTCACTGGAAATGAGGGGCACAAACCCTGAAAAACAGGTATGGCCCAATACTTTTGCCAATATAGTTTAAAAAAGTACTGTCCATAGTATTGTGCCACCCTAAAGTTAACACAGCAAAACCACTTTGACAAACAAAGTGAAGAGTAGCACTCAACATAACCCCAGTTCTTCACATGGAGAGGAGAAAGATGTTTAAGAAAGGAGCAGCGTGTGTGTGTTTAAAGGCAAAACATCAAAGCTCATTTGGCGCTCTATATAGGGTGCAGGGAGCTGAAGGGAGTTTCTTATTCATACTTTCCATTATACCATCTGAAATAGTGTGGTACCCTCAGACCCAGCAATGCAGCTGCAGCACCTTTTAAGGTGGAATAATTGCAAGTTTGAATGAGACGCTGACGAACAGGAGGCTCAGGTGGTCTGAAGAAAGGAGAGGGTTAGTATGAAGGCAGGAGAGGGTTAGTATGAAGGCAGGAGAGGGTGATTTGAAGGCAGGAGAGGGTGATTTGAAGGCAGGAGAGGGTGTGTAAAGGCAGGAGAGGCTGTGTGGAGGCAGCAGAGGGTGGTCTGAAGGCACTTGAGGGTGTGTGAAGGCAGGACAGGGTGGTTTAAAGGCACTTGAGGGTGGTTTGAAGGCAGGAGAGGGTGATCTGAAGGCAGGAGAGGGTGATTTGAAGGCAGTAGAGGGTGATCTGAAGGCAGGAGAGGGTGATCTGAAGGCAGTAGAGGGTGTGTAAAGGCAGGAGAGGGTGATCTGAAGGCAGTAGAGGGTGTGTAAAGGCAGGAGAGGGTGATCTGAAGGCAGGAGAGGATGTGTAAAGGCAGGACAGGGTGGTCTGAAAGGTGAGTTCGGTTACCTGGCTGTAATCCACGTTACTTAGCCCCCCGCAGCAATCCAACTCGAGTTTTCTCTCAGACACAGCCTCACTGCTCATACACATACACACGCTTACACACACTCCGGGCTGCAGGACATCTAAGAAACATTAACTTGTTTTCAGACTCATGTCAATGTTGTTATCAGAGGCAGACATGACAGTTTACCTCTGACCAACTACTGCCGCACGGAACTATGGGTAATGTAGTTCAGCGTGTGCTTGATTTGTAGTCCGGAATTTAAATATTCTATTAGAAATGTGCTATTACTTATCATTTTGAAATATTCTGTTAGAAATTAGCTACTGATTATCATTCTGATTAAATACAGAATGTAAATATTCTATAAGAAATTTGCTACTATTTTAATCATTTTATCATATCCTGATCACTTTGTTATGACAGTGTGGGACATTTTTTTCTTTGTTTGTGTGAATGTGTGTATTTTCTTTATTCCTCAGACCGATTCTGTGCCTTTGAGACTAATGTGTTGTTGTTTTGTGGGGGGGGGGGGGGTTTTAGCTCAGCTTGGTTTCTCTATGGACTGTTGAGTGGAAGAGGTTAAAATTTTAGAAGTGTTTATATATTACATCACACTCATAAAAAGGACGAGGAAAATTGTGTTCTGAGCCCTTTAAGCACAGGAATTCAGGTTCTTGCGTGACTGAACTACACACTGAGTCGGTGGACGTCCTATTAAAGCACACACTGTTTCAGTCATTCTCATGACCCATGTGCTCTTGGGCCCCCACAGATCGGACAAGTTTCAAAGCTGGTCAGTAAGCATCTGGAGCATTTGCCCCAACACTGAGGAACTCCACTGTGGGAGAAAGCCAAAAAAAACCCCACCACTGTACTGTCACGAGAGTGACGTCACCATGCGCTCAGCTAAATTCTTCACATACACTGAAAAATTTCCATTGAGTTTCCCAGCATTACACGTTTCACTTAGGTTTAATGTTCTGCATCGAGGAGGACGTGCAGCATTTTTGACCAGATCCCCTGCAAGACAACATGAAGACGTGCATCTGCTCATGTACAGCTACTGCCAGGGAGGACTCTCATAGAAAACTATGATGTTGTATAGCCTTCTACTGTCCCTTAATAGCAAAAACCACAGAATGTGATTTTAGTGTTATAAAACCAGATCAATAGATCAATATGACATACGATATCTGAAGTTGCATAAACAATGAATTCTCTGTTGTGCAAGAACAGGTGAAATAGATTTGAAAACTTTTGTCCCTTCTTCAGTCAAAATGTGTAATGTTGATAGATAAAATATGAATTGATAGAATCATCTTTTAATTGTGGAGTTTTCATGTGTTTTTAATAGATAATATTCACCAGAACTCATTCACATGACTCACCGCTTCCTTGTGAGCCATCAGATGTTATCGAGAATTTTCTGCGGGGCTCTGTGACCCCTCATGTCACAAGATGAGACCCAGTTTTTGGAGGAATCCACTCAGAGAGGAGAACGCCTAAATACAGCTTTGGAACACTAGCCATTTGAAAGCAGAAGCGCCCCGAGGAATACAGAGGGTTCAGATCTGCTTGTTTTAGGTTCACTCAGGGTGAAGTGACCTGCATGATCATCACAATGAGAGCGTACATTATTAAACAGGCCAGGGAAAATGACCACAGCTGGAGGCCTGCCACTAATTAAGTTTACATGAGCTCTGTAAACACTGATGGGATGCATGTGCAGAGGGACTTCACTGTGAGTAATGCCCTCCAGTATCCACCCCCACTCCCAATCCTACCCCCAGCGAGAATATGAGGCTGTGTTTACTCTGCAGGCTGAACCTGATCTGTTTCTTAACCTGTAGGCTGCTCGTACGTGATGGCTCAGTTCGGTCAGATTCGCTCACATAGCCACATAGGTTGCCATAGTAATGATGGAAACTGTACACTGACTATGGAGAGGCAGAAAATAATCTTAGATCTGAATGTGTGACATTCCTTCACCACTATAACCAGCAGAACCATCTCACTGTACTCTATCAGGCATGAACATTAGAGTGAGGTGCTCATTAGCTAACAGGCTAACAAGCTCCACCATTAATATTTAGAGGCATATCTTTACTGAAGGTCAGTGAGAAAATACATATACACACACAGTAAACACATGCTCCCTGAAAGACTGCGGAAACATCAGCTCTACAAGGCATGATGCATCTGGTGGCCTGGTGATTAGGGAGTTTCTCCTGCAATCAGAAGGTCGTAGGTTCGCGTAGTGCTCTACTCCTTGGCTGTTGTCCCCTGCTATAAAGGTGCAAGCGCCCTCGCCCTGCATTCACATGAAAGGTGTGATGCCGACTGGCTCTAAATTTTTTTACTTCATGCAGTTGTCGACGCATGTTTCTGCAGAAAAACACAACTTGAGGGTCACTGGAACTAATCTGGGGTGTTAAATTGGATTCATTTGTGCTCTTGCTCTAACTACAGCCTAGTCTCGCGTAGCCAGACCTTCAGACTGACGGCTGAAGATCTGGAATTCATAGCAGCTTTCTTTGGCCAAGGCCTGCCCATAAGGCCGTTTGACCGACATGTCAAACAACCAATCACAGTTTGTTTCGTTCAGCGTCACGTTTCGAGGCGTGGAAATGTCCCCACAACAACAGACCGGCGATAAAATTCAACCAATCAGATGACGACTTCGACATTCCTGAAGTGTTTCCAGTTAAGTGTACCATATGCATCAGACGTTTAGCCAACGTTCCATGGGCGTGACGTATGAGGCTGAGACTAACTGCAGCCCAGTTGTGTCTCCTCAACACTTCTGATTCAGCTCATTAGCATTAGTTCAGACAAGGGAAAATGTTCCTCTCAGATCTGTGTCTCAGAAGGAACCCAGTTTAAGGCTCATGTCTGAGAATTTGTCTGACAAATGAGAGCCCAGCCTCACTAAAATGAAAGATCAGTCAGACCATGTTTATGTCTTATTTGCACTGCCACTGTGGAGAGAAACACAGTCATAGCTGTCAGGTTTGTATCAGTGGATAATTTGGCCTAAATGTTTCCAGCTGTGCAACACCAGATCGAGAGCATCTTATTCTGATGTTCTCTTCGGCTCTCGCGCTGCACATCTATTCTGAATCCACCCTGAATACTCTCACACGGGAGGAAGGAATGAATGCAATGGTAATTCAGTCCCTTTTCTAATCACGAAAAGGGAGCGTCCCCAACCACTATCTCTCTGTCCTATTTGAGAGAAAATGGGTTCATATAAAAGCCTCCCCTTCTCTGGTTCTCTTATGAAAAGGAGTGAGGTGATGGAGGCACTATTTTATTTCATTTCTGGCTCATGCTTTTTTTAGCAGTCCTCACCTGGTCCCCACCACGTCTCTACAGCCCCCCAGTGGGCCAGTTTGATTCGCAAAAAAGGTGAACGGAGTGGGAACGAGGCAAGAATAAGGAGGCGACATGATGCATGCGGGCACATCAAAATCACTCGTATTTTAAGGGCATTTGGAGAGAGGGACCAATCACAGGCAATCAGTGCTGTCCTGCTGTCTTGCGAAACAGTTTCAGGCCCTCTAGAAAAGCTGCGGTCTCATGACTTATCAAAGCCTCTTAAGACGCTTCATCAGAGATGAAGATTGGTTTGACATACTGCTGTGACACCCAGTCACGGCTGGTTTTAGCTCCTCACCCTGAACCTCAGGGAGATGTGCAAGTGATGCAAAAGAGCTCAATCACAGCTCATCAGAATGGCTTATAGCTGTTCATCTCATTCAGAATATCTCAGCCCAAGATTCTGCTTTTCTCTCAATTTAAATCATTTCGAAATCACACCTTGTTGGAGATCCTACAGTTACTGCTGAGTGAAAGTCGCAAAGTCACACATATTATTACAGACCACACAGCAGAGCAGCTAGCACCTGCACCATCACTCTCAAACACTGTAAATAAGATGTTAATGCACTGTTTCAGAGTATGTGAGGTGTTCTATTATTGTTTACAAGTGGGATCTTATGGAGAGGCTGTACTTTAGTCTGGGTGGCTTTCACTGTGAGGTGTTATCTGCTGTAAGATAAACACAGCACCACCACCAGGAGGTTAAAATATTAGACCTCACGTCATCCTTTAGCTGGTTAAAACATACAGTTTAATGCAAGGAATCCACCAAACAGTGCAGTGGCAAGTGTGGTGTCTCCTTTTTTTCATATTTGATCATACAATCTCTAATGTGATCCCTTCACTATGCACTTTTCAAACCAAGTTACAGTTGTGTGTAAAGCAGCATCCTGAGGGTGAGTTTTCAAACAACACTATGATAAGAAGTGGAATGTTTGGTAGTTTTGAGCTCACAGTGCAGACAGTCTGCTCCTGTGGGGGCCCCACTGCCCTATTGGAAAGGAGCTCTGCTGCAGGTGTTGTTCTGACTCCGGAGGGACAGCCAGTCTGACCCAGACACCTGTATCAGAGAAACTAGGATGCGTTTCTTTATGCTGTGAAACAGCCGCTGACATCTGGGTGTCAGTGAAAGGAGGTAAAGGTGGTTGTTCTTGTTTTTGCATGTATAGAAATAGTGATAACCATGGCGCTGCCTGTGGGCGCTCCGCTCTCCAGTGGTCATAAGGTGTGTTGTGGTACCCTTCAAACACGGAGAAAGTTTCTTCATCCATCCATACCCAAAGTTTCTTGAATGACTCACTGCTTTTTCATGAACCAGTTAGTAGCTGATGCACTGATCCTGATGCCTGTTCCCCAGTGAACCCTGTATAACACACATCAAACCACAAATCTTCTGTTTGTGTGTGTGTGTGTGTGTGTGTGTGTGTGTGTGTGTGTGTGTATGTGTGTGTGTGTGCGTGTGTGCGTGTGTGTGTGCATACATGACTGACAGTTTCAAAATGTTTGTCAAACCAGACTGTTTCTCCCGATGGACCCAATTATTCCCCATCGATCAGCCCGTCACTCTCTGGCTCCCCCACAGCACACACTGTTCATACTGTGATGCAGTCGGCCCTGGACGCATTTGCTTATTATACAAGGAATGATGAGCTGCCCGTACAGGTGGGGCGGGTCCACTGAAACCATTTTTAGGCTTGTGCAACATTATTAGCATGGCTCATACACAGCAATCTGTGCTACATTTGACATTTGCTCCTGATTGGATGGTGTCCTGGGTCATGTGTGTAACACTAAAGACCCCATAGAGCATGTTTAACTCCAGTGGCTGTCCATGCTGTCCATTGGTGTGCCTGGGTTAGGTTAGGGTTCGGTGAGTCAGTAGGTGGGTCTGTGAGCAGCCTGTGAGAAATCAGGGGGCGGGGTGTGATTATCTAACCTTTTTAAAGTTCATACAGTTGAGGTGATTGTGTAATCCCCTCTTGCCCTGAACATTTCAGAATGATCACACATCCCAAAGGAATATCAGTCTACATTTACTTTTACATTTACAGCATTTGGCAGACACTCTAATCCAGAGTGACGTACATCTGCGCCTTGTAGTCCATAAGAAAACACGTCAAGTTGACTAAGAGCTACAAGTAGACTAAGATTCTACCAGAGATAGAATTAGTCCACCAGGGTCCTATCAGATCAAACACAGAAGGCATTTTCATTAGTGAAGTTTGTGTTAGTTAACTTTAAAGTTTCAAAGTTTAAAAGGACCTGACCATGCAGGTGCTCAGTGAAGATGAGGGTCTTCAGTCTCCGTTTGAAGACAGCGAGGTTCTCAGCAGCTCTGAATGTTAGGGGAATAGCGTTCCTACCAAAGCTGAGAAAAGTCTTGATGTACTTCTTTGACCTTTGAGAACAGGTGGGTTAGTTCTACAGCATCTATGGTCCTAGAGGGCCTGCGACTAGCACGGCTTGGTCGTTCCCCTCCTCAAACACAACCACAAAGCCCGATATTAACCAGGTGTGTTTGGGCAGTGAAATCATCAAACTGTGGTGGACAACAGCCCTCCAGGATCACAGCAAGGCACCCCTGATCTCTGATCTACAGTGTGACAGTAGCATGTGGCAAGAGGAATGTTTAAACATCAAATGTGAGTGATGAGAATCGAGGTATGTTATTGCCAGATACGAGAAGATGGATGGGCAGCAGGGACAAAGGAAGGAATGAGACAATAGATGCATGAAAACACTCCACAGACAGAGATAAGACCTTCCCTCATGCGGGCACACGTGTTGCTGAATGTTGACAGTATTGAACTGCTTTCTGATAAAGACTAAAAAAAAAAAAGGAGAAGGAGCACGTTTCCTTGGAGGCACCGAACCGAAGCTGCTGAGGGAGCTGCAACCAGAGCCATTCCTGTCAGAAATGACTCACTGTGGGCAGCTCTCCATGTCCAGCTTTGCCAAAAAACAAGCTTTACCTTTGAGCTCAGGCAAACACGCCCCTGCTGAGAAAGGGCACTCGATAAAAGGCAAATCAGGAGCACACTGTTTATCATCCACATCAACAAGTCACGTTATACCAGGAGATGCAGGACCATGGCAGGATCATCAGAAACTCATCTCACTCCAGTAAGTGTCTGTTTGACTTGTGGAAATCAGGAAGACGCTTCTGGAGTTTTATGGCCAGAACAGAGAAGATCAAGAGGAGTTTCTGTCCTCAGAACATAATATCCTCAACCGGTACAGAACACCACAACTTTTAACTGTTCATAACACAGACTGAACTCCCACTCTGTCATTTAAGTCTACACATTAATCAGCAAACCGGCACACTGCACTTTACAGCACTGATATTCTTATTCTTTTACATTCACACACTGTACAGACCCTGCCTCAGTTTGTAATGTTTGCAATATATATTGAGGTGGTAAATGTTTTGGTATGCTTTTATTATCTATCCAAATTTCTCCTTGATTTCATTAAAATGATTTGATAACTTTATTGCACAGTTTTACTTGAATCTTGCGTATCATAAGATCATCTATCATATACACAAAAAACCATCACCCAAAAGAAAAAACCTCACATGAAGGTCACCTGACATGATTTAGCCCTTGAACTCCTACCGCAGTTGGTGTTAAGGCTGTTGGATTGATCCCTTCACATGTTCTCCGCACATTCTTTGCATGCTTCTCACATGCCTCACTTTAATGCATGGAATAGTCGCTGGTTTATCCCACTCATCTCACCTGACTATTGCAGTCATCATCAGCCCTGTTCCTGAGGACCTTACTGTGGTCTAGTTCCGACCACGACCTGCCCCTAACTTCTACAGGAATCCCTGATTGGCTGATTAGAGTGAAATGAGGCAGTTTTAGATGCTTCACAGGACAGTAGAGTAAGACCGGTGGTCAACCAGTCCAGAGGTGTTTTCTTTCTTTGTTTCTCTCAGACTTTGTTCTGCCAGTGTCTCACTTTGTGTTCCTCATCAAGAGTTCAGAAACATGTACGAATTACAAAGTACAGTGAGAATCAATTTTTAAAACTACATAGATGAGAAGTGAGTATTTTTTTCACATCAATATAACAAAATATACTATATAAATCTAGAAAGAACAAATACAAATAACATTCTATAGTAAACAGTGATTTAATGTACAGTGTATGGATGTGTTCCTTGTGGAAAGTTCCAGTATTACTGGATCTGGTTTGACTCAATCAGTCCTTCATTAAATTAAACCAGGAGCTGCTGATGGAATTTTACGAATCCAATTAACAGCTGGAGGAACCGAAGAGGAATCTGGAACCGAACCTGTGTTCTCCTCACCAGCTCACGAAATATCAACTACTTTTTCACAAATAAATCTAGTGCTGCCGAGATTATTCGAAGTATTCAACGTAATCGAATATGAAAATTGGTCATTGACAATTTTTTTGGTCGAATATTCGGCTATTTATTTTTGGTCTCAAACGACTCATCCAGAGAGCTTTTGCTTGTCTG
>JBBPDC010075350.1:0-10498 GCA_037974485.1 Hemigrammopetersius urotaenia
CAGGGACCCAGTGGTGGTGCTGAAGGTAGGATTCGAACCCGTGACCTCTTGGTCCAGAGGCAAGTATCCTACCCACTGAGCTACCAATGCTTCCAAGTGCCTGCTACTTTTGAGAATAAAAAAGGAAATCAGAGCAGTGTGATGTAAAATGCTTAATTGTGGACAAACGTTTTGTCTCTGATCTCTTTGCGGTGGTGGTGAATGGAACCAGGGGAGAAGATGTTTACACAACTACTGCCATTTTATTTCCAAACCTGCCAGTGAACCTACAGCGTGATGATGATTATTTCATGATGATAAACCACAGTCTTTCATCATGAATTAATGTCTCGGGTATCGGACAGCATGAACTTTCTGCGAGGGAGCGTCTTAGACGCATTAACCTCTTAAGACGTCTGGTTCCGTTCAGCTTCAGCTTCACTATAACTCACCAAACTCACTCTGTTTACATCTCATGGGTATTTAACGCTGGATTCTGGATAAAAGAACGAAGGCATAAGGTGTACACAAATTTTTTTGTCTGCAAATCTACCTTATCCATAATAAAATGGTGATTTAAGAAACATATCCTGTACGAACTTTCTATGGCGGGAAGCCTCTTCAAACGTCTGCTTCCATTCACCTTCACTGTAACTCCCTCTGACCTATAATTTACGCATACCCCACCCCCAGAGCTGGGTGGGGGGCTTCTTCTCAGGTGTTTAATGTGAATTCTGGATAAAAGGGAGAATGGGGGACTCGTTTTTTAAACCACACGAAACTGAATGAACGAACAAGTTGAAGATAAAAGTATTACTTCTGGAGAGAGTTTGAATGGAGGTGTTTGTGTTGGCGCTTGACGAAAATGTGAAGAGGCGTGACTCTCTCTCTCTCTCTCTCTCTCTCACACACACACACACACACACACACACTCCCGCGGAGAATGGTAGAGGGAGAGCGAAGGGGGAGGGAGGAGGAACCGAGAGGGGGGAGAGAGAGAGGGAGAGAGAAAAGTTAAAGTAAAAAATGGCTTCCTCGTCTGCAGAGTCTGAGCAGGCTGAGAGGAGCTCCGAGGAGAGCTCGGCCCGGGTGAAGGAGGAGTCGGACGCGGACCCGGACGCGGACCCGGACGAGGCCTCGGAGGGCCTGCTGGAGAGCCTCCGGAGCTCCTCGGTGCTGGGCTTCTCCCCCGAGCAGCTGGCCTGCGTGTGCGAGGCGCTCCTGCAGGCTGGCAACGTGGAGAGGCTCTGGCGCTTCCTCGGCGCCATCCCGCCTTCCTCGGACCTGCTACGTGGCAACGAGACGCTGCTAAAGGCCCAGGCCGTGGTGGCCTTCCACCGGGAGGAGTTCAAAGAGCTCTACGCCATCTTAGAGAGCCACGACTTCCACCCGAGCAACCATGGGTTCCTGCAGGACCTCTACTTGCAGGCGCGTTACAAGGAGGCGGAGAGGAGCCGGGGGCGCAGCCTGGGGGCCGTGGACAAGTACCGGCTGCGCAAGAAGTTCCCCCTGCCCAAGACCATCTGGGACGGAGAGGAGACCGTCTACTGCTTCAAGGAGAAGTCTCGCAACGCGCTCAAGGAGTGCTACAGGCTCAACAGGTACCCCACTCCGGACGAGAAGAGGAACCTGGCCAAGCACACCGGCCTGTCCCTCACCCAGGTCAGCAACTGGTTCAAGAACCGCAGGCAGAGGGACCGAACCCCATCCGGCACCAACTGCAAGAGGTAAGAACCCTCAATAAACAAAAAGAAACGAAGATCAAAGAGGCGCGCGGTGCTACAAAGTGCGCAAAAGTGCCACAAAGTATCAAGTGTGGTCAATAATTTATGGCATAAACACATACAGCTGGGAGGGGGAGGGTTTCAGTGAGTCCATACTTTGCAGCAGTTCTTGGACACCAATAAATCAAGAGCTGAAACAATGTGAAAACTACTATGAGTCAATTTATAATAATTGTTAATTGAAAAAAAAAAGTTGATTGTCTTAATATTTTTCCATAAGAAAAGTGGCGTGTGTGTGGAGAGGGGTTTGGTCCTGGCCTTGAAGACCTGGGGATGGATAGAAGGATTGAAAGATGGAAAGAAAGCATGTTGCTTTGTTGTGAAATGTGAGCTGAGCCCAGAGCAGCTCAAGTTTCCTCGGCGGCCGCCTTGGGCAGATCTCTGCTACTGCCCCAAGTGTGGAGAAACTTTCAGAAATGGGAAGAAATCTCATCCATGTCCCGCCGGGACCTAACTGACAGCACGGTTTAGTGTTTGTGACCATTTCTTTCTTGTGTCTTCCTGAAGCCATGCTGGAATTTCCCCAAGGGATCAAAAAGAGGGGGCGGGGCTAATAAACATGTAAATACTAGGCACCAGTGATGTCATGCGCTGTGACCTAAACCACAGGGACAAAAAAACTACCTCTGACACCACTGTCCCAGGACCTGTGAGGGGACATAGGTATTTTGGGATTCTAAAGTGAATCTGAAGAAGGTAATTTGTTCTGTTTGGAATAAATTGACTCCAGTCTTGTCAGTAGGGCCAGGGTTCTTCCAGTTTTAAACACAGCAGGTTTTTTTTTTAACTGTATAAAAGAGGTCCGCAGTATCTGGGACGTCCTGCAGAAGCATATGCACGAAGTTCAGACGTCTGGAATGTGCTAAATTTATCGTGACAAAACGTGCACCGCATGCTCCTGCTTTCTATAAATTCTCTCCAAGTCAGGCTTAGGGACCTGGTTGCAGACAAAGGTAAACAACTGGCCTTTCCCAGCTCTCTTATCAGAAGGATTTGTGGTTTGGTGGTAAAGCTGTTCTCCACAGACTTCAGCGAGAGTCACGGCCGGCCGTAATCACAGTCGGCAGTCTAGCGGAACCTCTGGACATTACATTTAACAGAGGGAGGGGGGAAGAAAGTATAAAAGAGAATTAAAGGTCCCAGAATTTTTTTTATCTGGAGTATATAAAAACCCTGGATGGTTAGTTACTTTTATTTATTTCACAGACTACATAAATTGACTCTTCACTTCGATTTGTTTAATTACACAACAGAATGTAAAAAAAAAAAGATACATTTTTGTTCATATATATTTTTTAACAGCACATTAACGACTATTGCCTTTATGTATGTATATGAATATAAGACTTAGTAACTTTTTATTTATTTAACAGAATATATAGAAGACTCAAAGGTTATCTGTTTATTTAGGTTATTTATGTATTTATAAATTAATCTTGACTTTATGTTCATTTACATCTAAAAGAGTCTTGAGTGTAATTTATTTAACAGAATTTCTCAACAGGTCTTGAAGAGTCAGGCTGGGCTACTTGAGGCAGTAAAAGCCAGTCCTTCTTGTGACGAGTTATAAATCCAGATAAACTATTAGGCCCTGTTGACACTCAGCATTAACATCCCAGACTTGTTCTCCATTAGTGGTGATTAGATCCTCCAATAAGGACATGACACCTTTACACTTAGACTTTTCAAATGTAGTGTTTTTTTTACTCAGATATTGATCACAGACACACACACACACACACACACACACAGACAGTGTTTACGCTTTTTACCCCGACTTGCATGGTTCCGATCCAGAGGAGGCGTGTCTTGGACGTGCTGTGCTGCGTTCAATTACAGATTGCAAAACATTTTCCAACTGAAGTCAGGAGTGTTCTTGAGTGGGCTTTTAATTCTACACGTTGTATACATTTTGTTTGGCAGCCACATACCGAAAGAAAAATTTGGGCTGAAATTGCAGCCAGGAGTGGTGGGAGAATTCCTTCACAGATCTCAGATGGTTTGTAAATGGTCACATATCTAAGCCTACTTTTGAACGCTTGTCCAGTCGTCTGAGCAGAACTCAGTCCTGCTTCTCTCATTAAACAGTAAGTTAAGGGTGAAGTTAATTGTTGCCAGGTTGGTCACGTTGTGGTTATACATACGCATAGAATGAATGCTCAACTACTACGGGATCAGTACCAACTGTATTTGCCTTTTAAATGCATATACAGACCCAGATATGGGATTCATTTTAATGCCGAGCGTCAACAGGCCCTTAGATGTCAGTGGCACGACTCAGGTTTGGAGAACTTGGTCCACAAAGCAATATATTGTTTCCTGCCCCTCCTTGCAAAGGGCATCTCTGAGTCTGCCAAAGGAGTCCCATCATTAGACACGTTATTCTCGCATTTTCCACTGGTTTTATTTTGTGAAATTTTTTCTCTCTTTCAGTGAGTCTGATGGAAACCACAGCGCCGAGGATGAGGACAGTAAGGCAGACCTGGATGACGTTCTTGACAAGCCTGCTGCTCAAGAAGTTGGAGGCTCGACTTCTCTCATATCCCTCTCCGGTGCCCCCTGTAGTACTGGCGGCCAGCTTATTCTCAATAGCACAGGGGGATTCCTGACTAGCCCCCACCCTCTGTTGCTCAATGGAAGCCCCTTGTTGTCAGGGACAGGAGCTGGAGTCATTATTAATGGACTGACGCTGAGTGATGGCCACACAGTCACCCTCAGTCCCGTGACTGCTAATACTCCACTGTTACTCAACGGGGCGCAGGTCATTTCTAAAGGAGGTGGGAGTGACAGCGGTGCAGAGGAGAACTGTGCTATGGAGACGCAGACCAGTCTACCTGCAGTGGTCCTCAACTCACAAGCCAGCCTCACCAGCACGATCCCCATTCCCCTGACCGAGGAAGTGAAAGTGTCCGACAGCAGTGTCTCTCCATTGGATTTCATCAGTGTTCCTGAAAATGTGATTATAAAGAATGTCGATTCCTCCCAGACAGTACCTCCCACCTCCATATCAACACCCACCATTTCTTCAACAGTCCTGACTCCCACCTCAATTCCTTCATTGGCACTGACCCAAAATGGCATTCTGTCCTCAACGGTTCCCCAGTCGGTCATTTCCAGCCCTGTAGTCCCCCTACAATCCACCCAGCAGCCTGAGATTGTGGTCTTAGCATCAGCGAGTTCTCAACTGAACCCCAGCACGTCTGTTTGTCAAGTGGCATCTTCTTCCGCCGTCTCCAGCCCTCAGGTCCTATCTTTGCCCCAGGTGGTACCGTCCATCCAGGGCATCCCAGTATCCCAATTAGTGCAGAGCCCAACAGGGACTCAGGTGTCTACCTGCCCTCAGCTGGTGCCGGTGTCACCCATCACGTCTCAAGGTTCCATCCCTCAGTTTCCAACCCAGAGCCTACATATTGGGCCCAGGCTTCCTCAAGCCCAAGCGCAGAACGTTTGTACCGCACTTTGCGACAACACTGTCGTGTCAGTCCCCCAGGTGGTTAATGGACATGTTGCTCAGGGGCTGATGCTTCAGATGGGAGATCAGTCCAATTCAACCACCAACCCACATATACAGACTCCAGTGGGGGCCCAAGTCATTCCCATGTCCTCGCCAACACAAGTAGTGCCTGTTTCGCAATCCAAGGACACCGGACAGCCCCAACTAGTCCCCTTGCCCCAACTTATGCCCGTGTCCTCTATGGCTGGAGCTTCTACAGGAACCATCTCTTTCTCTCAGGTGGTTCCAGCAGCACCTTCCCTCCCCATTCCATCCCCTGGAGGTGCTTTCCAGATTTTAACCTCTGGCACTGGAGCGGGAGTTGCCATGTCCCAGGGAGCGATCCGTATTACCCCAATAGGACCTCCTCAGAGTGCACCTTCAGGTGGTGCTATTCCAAGTGTCCAGCTTCTTAATTCAGGGGTTATTCAACTGCCGCCGCCTTCTCCAGGTAAGACAACCTGATTTTGTCACTTTTCAAAGTATTATGTCAGCCACTCTAGAATTTCTGAAGATAAACAAGGATTACTGTACGTTAGTTCACAGTGCACATAGTTTTGTTCTTTCTTTCTTTCCTTCCTTCTTTCTTTCTTTTCCTTTCTCCTTGGCTTGTTATATAATTTTCTTTCTTTCTTTTTTGTTTTTTTCTTTCTTTCTTTCTTTCTTGTCACCAAATGATGTTGCTTGACTGCATCATTCTAATATTGTATTTAGGTAACTTTGTCCTGGCTGGGGGAAGCCCGTTCCTGAGTGTCCAGAATGGAAAACTGATCCTCACCATTCCGGCTGGCATTCAGTTCGCGAGTGTGCCTGTCAAATCCGTCCCAGAAACTTCAGCCCCAAACCCCAGTGTCGGCAGCAGCAGCGGACTGGAGCAAACTACGGTTGGGTCTCTGCTACATAATCAGCCGTTTTCCTCGTCGTCTGTGCCGACCTCTAGTCCTCTCCAGTCGTCTCTTTTGGTTGGCTCATCTGGACTTTACTGCAGTCCTGAGCCTGGAGCTCTTGCCTCCTCCACTCCAGGGGCTTCTCCGAACACACCAGACTCCTCCACCCCAACCTCCACCAGCATCCTGCCATCCCAACAGACCCTCAGCCCGGAGAGCATGCTTTCCTTCAGTCCAATCAGCAGCAGCGTGACCGGCGTGTCCCACCTTCCTCAGCCAACCTGGAGCCCCGTGTCTCTGTCCTCCTCATCGGGCCTGACGCTATTCGACGTACGTGGGAAAGGGGAGCTACCCGAGGACTCTGCTTTGTTGAGCTTACCAGGCGGAGAGTCCTTGCTATTAGGCACCTCTCCTCCAAGTGATGACGTGGATAGAGATTCTCATCTTGACGATGTGGAGATGGATGGGGACTCAAAAATCCTCACACAGCTGCAGTCTGTTCCTGTGGATGATGATTTGGTTTTGTAATCAGGCTGCCCAGTTAGAAGCATCCCCCAAAGAATCGGTGAACAATTTCAATGAACGATTCATGTATGACCTCAGAGGTAGGAATCTTGGTTATGAACACACAATACCTTATTCTTTCCTATATGTTCAAATATTGGAAAAGCCTAGGTCTGATAGGCGGGTGAGTTAAAAGAGCTTGTAGATTTTTCTCTTGGAGGGTGAGGGTTTAGTTTTTTACTGAAGGATCCAGGGAATGGTGTCTATTCAAAGCCTCTCCACTACATGCCTTCCCTCATTATCGTAACTCTTTGGGATATAATACAGTTTTCCCGTCTCTTGACGAACATTTCTACTCATTACACCCACAGTCTCTGAACAAGACTTGGGACAGTTACCCTATGGACAGATACCCAGTAGCAGAGCTAGTTCTTATTACAGAAAGAGTTATAAATAACCATACCAGTGAGTTTGTAGTAATCTATGGGAAGAAACGCCACATAGTTTGCCTTATCGAACACTCCAGTCAATCACTACAACACACCATAAAAGGCACTATTGGTCAGTTTATATGTAAGAAAATAAAGACCAGTTCCTACCACGGGATAGAAGTTCCTATATATAGGCAGTGAACGTCTGTTCAGATCTTAGCTCCTCATGATTGGTGCCTTGAATCACAGTTTCTGTACTGATTTTGCCAAACGTCTCTGTGGTGCAGTGCCTTTCAGAATGAGACTAAAGGAGTAATAAGGATTGTTTGTATCCTTTGTTAGCTACGCAATACTGTCACGCTCGAGTTAGAGGAGTGTATGTTGACATTGGAACGGGAAGTAGACCAGCCTGCAGGTTTACAGCCACTGTTGGAAAGAAAGGCACTTCTCCAGCTCTTAGGCCATTGTGAGCCTTGCAGGTCAAATTAAATTCATTAATAAATGGTGGCCGACATGACGGTGATATAGTATTACAAGAGAATGCGTGATATGCTTATGATATTTAGTAGTGATGGCTGGGTCAGGGGGATTTTTTTATGCCCCGTGTCTGTTCGACCCAACCTGAAGATATCTTTGTTAGTCAATGACCTGAAGCCGGAATGACCCACAATGTATCAATAAGTTACTTAGAACTTAATTGAAAAGCTGCTTAGTTCCTTTTTGACCCTCCCTGTGCACTGCTGCACCTGCAAAGTGTTTTAATAAGCCCGGACCCAAACAGGTCAATACAATACAATATTCTTTGAGTTTTTCTTGAGACACCTTTAAGGCCATGTCCACACGTTCTCGGGTATTTCTGAAAACGGAGATTTTCCATTTTTGTTAAAAAAAAAAAAATAAAAATTGCGTCCAAGCGCAAAAAACGCGCAAAAAAAGCGTAGCAGGGCAGCAGGTGGCGATAAAACCGTAAACCGTACAGCATTGGTGACCAATCAGAAGCCTTAGAAGGGGGACGTCATTACCAGAGACAGTGGACAGTGTTGCCTTACCAAAAGTGCTACCTTTACAAACTTTTAACACAGATAATGAAGAGAAATGGGCAAATTATATGCATAATCAGAGAAATATATATTTTATTTAAATGAGCTTAGACAAATGGATAGCTCTTTAAACGTGCACAGAGCCCATTTATACAGTCCGGTTTAGCACTGAGGAATGCTACTTTGAAGCAGGACACAGGCTACTCAAACCGTGCCCCGATTACAGCTTGTGGTGATTCTGGACAGTGCTGATGTTTCCTAGCATCCTACAGATAAGAGGCATTTTACAATCAGAAAACTTTCTTGATCCTAGAGGAAATTGCTGATGTAATGCTGGCTAGACACAGACCCCAGAGTAGCAACATACACACATATTAAAAGAGCTTTTAATATATTAATCACCATAAACCTGTGACCCGAACATTAGACAGCACACATAAATCAGTGTCCACCGCATGACAGCACAGATAACCCAGCTAGCACAGGTAGCACAGAGTCCCAAGACTGGAGAGGGGCCTGGTAGCACAACTCGATGTGTAGCATGTTTGGACAGAACACCGGACTGGGATTAAGTCATGTGGTACCATTAATAAGCGTAAAGTTTTTATAACGAGTTATTTTTTTCTGTGCTTAACAAGCCAAAACTTCTAACGAGGTTCAGAGCAGTAGTACTTAATGTAACGCATACTGTGACGTCATATGAGTGGCACACAGTATGACGCGAAATAGTCCGATATTCAAAATCTTAATTTTTTTGGTCCACATGTAAACACAGAAACTGAGTTTTCAAAAACCTCCGTTTTCACAATGACCATGTGGACGAAAGCCCAAACCGTATTGAAAGACTTCCGTTTTCAGAAACACCCGTGAACATGGCCTAAGAACCAGTAGTGCCATTTACAATATGCTGCCAAAATAACAAGTACAATGATTTATATTCAGTTTTTCATACACTGCACTGCACTAAACCGTAAACAGGCCTAATTCGGCTCTCTCTGCAGTCAGTCAGCGTTGAGAGCCCACAATATCTATGACCTGCTCCAAAAGTACACTGTGACTTAATTTGTCCAGCAATACAGATCACGTTACCCAGCCTTACGCTGAAATATGGCTCCATGGTGTGTATGATGTAATATAAAGGCTGTATTTCTCTTCTTTCAGTAATGATGGATTTAATTGGCATGCCCAGTGGCACCATTGGCTGGAGAGAATGAATTGTGTGGGATATCAAGGTCTCTTGTATTAAGCTGTATCTTAAAACACTCACAGCAGTCTGATACAAGGCTATCAGATTTTTTTTTTCAGCTTTAGATACTTTATTGTGCTATCCATTTAGCTTAGTGTAGTATCCAACCGCATTATGTGTATATATTATTTTAAACACTCGTGTACGTCTGAGTTAACTCTTCAAATCCTTGTTACAGAGTTTCTCAGCAAAGCTAGAAATTGTAGCTCAGTCACGTATCGTTCTTTCTCTTGATGACCATTAATGGTCATTTACAGCTGTTATGGCTAAACACACCCAGTAGCAAGTGCATCTTTCATTTTGCATGAGAACTTCACCGTACTGGTTCGAGATGTTACTCCTGACGTATGAAACACTCCAGTCCATCACTACAGTGCAGCGCGGGCTGAGAAGGCACTATGGGCCAGTTTATCATTATAGGAAAAAAAGGAATCAAATACTTGCAACCTATATTTGAATATTATCTATGCAATGGCTTTGAATTGCCCACGTGTGAGAAGTGTATTGGTGCCTCCAAAGGTGGGAGTAGTGTTCATAGATGGCAAAACTCCAGTTAATTTTCAGATGCATAAAGCTACATTTTTAAAGGATTTCAACATTTCTGCACAATTCAACCCTAGGAGAATTCAGAGTGGTTTGATGTGAAACAGACGTGAAACTGACGGGAGCCAGGCGACATCTAGAACACAGATCTAGTTATTTTATTTGCTATCCAGAATCACCTGAGAACCTACATGTATCCTGAGTGTTTATATGTAATGTTGATAAAATATATGTTATATATGTTAGGGGTGTTGTATAATAAAAATAACGCGTTAAAAAAATTCACGCTGTTTAATTGCTCCACGTGACCTTGAGCACGCGACCCTGTTCTGGCCACATGAGTCAGTTTGGTGTAAAATGAAGACGAAAATGTGCTGCTTGGCCCAGTGAAAGGAAAGTTCGATCCTGTGCTAGCTATGCCTTGTATGCATGGGCACTGGAACCATTATATTTGGGGCCAACTTCTTAAAAAATCACCCACTTTTCTACCCAGTGATTTTTAGGGGGGGGGTTACGCTGTTAACGCCAAGATTCCAATGAGATTAACAGCGTTAAAAAAATTAATCTATGCCCACCTCTAATATATATATA
>JBBPDC010075360.1:0-10497 GCA_037974485.1 Hemigrammopetersius urotaenia
TTACAGAGTTTAGAGTAAAAAGGAAGGAAGGAGAGGATACTTAGCCAAAAGTAGTTTGCTGAGACAGGAGTCCTTCTTCAGGTCTGTAGGCCCTTTTCAACAAATCAAGGACAGCAGAAGCCACTCCCACCTGAAACCAGGTTCATAATTTAAATGTTAAATGTTCATAATTTAAATAAGGTTTTATACATTGAACTGTGGTCCTATTATTGTATTATTATTGTATTAATCTATTATTATATATTATTGTATCATATATTATTGTATTATTGTATTATATATTATTGTATTATTATTGTATTAATCTATATTCTTTAAAATAGGCTTAATCTATAGAACTGGAAATTCAGTCTCAAAACACATGTAGAAAGTAATACTGGGCGATGGTAGTTTTTTATTTTTAATCGTGATTGATTACACAGTTTTCTGCAGTTAATTACACTGTTATATGCAAAATTCAATAATGAATTCAAAACTAGTGTATTGCGCACTTTTATTTTTAAAGTACTACTATATGAACAAAAGTGCAACAATATTTGTTCTGCAAACACTTTAAACTAATAAGGACCTTTTTAACAGCAGTGTTCCCTTTAACACACTTACACAGTTACATTTCAAATATTTCTTAAACTTAAACATTGATGTAATCAAATAAAATATAAAATCACAGCTATTTGCTACTGCAGGGTATTCACGTTTGATCTAGTTTGTTATAGAATAACAAGTTCCCCTCAGGGTCCCGAGCATGGAATCATTATAGCAGCTGCAAAGGGAACCAACTCTATATGAAAGTCTAAGTATCTGAATGCAGTGTCATTAAAGTACATGTTGGTGTATGTTTTGTATGTTGACTTGTGGGTGTTTATATTGTCCATCATAATCGTTTTTAGACATAAGAATATAATTGGGGTATCTGTAGTCTCTTTGCTGCTGTACTCCTCTGGGGTGACTTTACACTATGGTTGGAACATTGCTGTGACGATTTGATCATGTTCAGCCACAACAGTAGGTACTGATGGTGGATGAATTGTTCTAGAACATGGGGGGCAGAACCAAAGCTGCAAAGGGGGACCAACTCCATATTAAAGTCTTATGTATCTAACTGCAGTGCCATTAAAGTTCATTTTGGATGAATGGTCTGGCGTCCCAATACTTTTGTCCATATATTATATATGAAAACCAGCCGAAATGTATAGCTGCGTGCTGCGTGCGCCCACGAGCACAAAACACAAAACACAAAACGAAATAATTGCCTGGATTAAATAAATAATGTGTTAATGCAATAATGATATGTTAATTATCCCTAAAATATATATTATTAAAACTATAGTCAAAACTGTAATTAAAACTGTTAGAAGTGTTAGAAGTATTTGGACAGAAGTAGTAGTGGCCTACAAAGAGATCTAATTGTATCAACACTGGTCCAGCAGGCCTCCAGCTTTGCACACTGAGGTGTTTTCACTGCTCCCACCACACCTGATCCAACCAATCAGCTCGTTAACAAGCCCGTTCCTTTTAAAGACTATTGTAAAATATAAAGATCATTTACCATGTTCTTCATATTAAATGGAGGTGTTTCAAACTGTACTGACACATCACATCAAGTTATTTTGTTCTTTTGTAATACAATTGTTCTTTGGGGAAGCCAGAAAAGTTCTATAGCTTCAAACACTGCTTACAACACACCTGATACAACTAATCAGCTGATTACCAAGCCTGGGTTAAATGGGTTAAACACAAAAAAGAATTTCACACCGTTCACACTGTGTGCTGTGCTGTGCACCTATGATACTTTACACTTATTTAGAATTCACTTGCTGCTGCACTCCTTCTACTTTGATGGGTGGTGCCGTTTTTAAATTGCACATATTTATTTATTGATGTCCTGCATTCTTTTGCACATTCGCACTCTTGCACATCTCTGTTGCTAAACTACAGATACTGTACCACAAATACTGTACTTATCCTCAATGTAGCCAAGACTACACATTGTCTTGTTCTGTCTCGTTTAGGGGTATTGTTGCTCTTGCTCTGTACTGTCTTGTGTTCTGTTCTGTTCTGCTCTTGTGTTGCACCATGGTCCTGGAGGAACGTTGTTTCATTTTTACTATGTACTGTGTATATGGTTGTGTTAATTTCACTATTCTCTGACTGACTGCAGTGATGAAGGAGTGTGCAATAGTCAACCAAATAATAATAAAATAATGAACATAACTCACATTCAAACTGTGAGCTATTAAACAAACATATTGCAACCACTGTAAAATGACTCTTGAGGTCTTGTTTGGGGGTGTTTCAAGAGAATTAAACACTGATAAAAACTGCTAAAACAGTATAAGAATGTATTATTATTCTATATTAATATCACATATTCACACCTTATGAATCATTAGTGAGTGGTTTATGAAGCAAATCAATGTAATGTATATTAATGTGAACTGTCATTAATTTGCACCATTTTGTAGCAATCAGGAATGCTTTATGGACTTTTCTGATGGGAGAAATAAATAATGCAAAAAAAGACGTTTTGACAGAAAAAAAAAATTAATGCTTATTCTAATATAGCCATAATCATATTATAAACATAGCAAATGTGCACGAATTAGCATTGACTGCTTAAATGCATTATAATAGGGTCATTACTTATGTAATTTATATTGCCTAATCTAATGAATGTTTCAGCATGATTATATAACTGTACTGGAATGTTGCTGTGCTGCTCATGAATATGCCATTAATACCTCATGTACATTCAGGTCCTGTAAAAAAAAACTAATTGTGTTTTATTTGAGTTCATATTCATATTTTCTTACCATATTGTTTAGCCTTTTTACAAATAAAGGATGTTTACAGGCCTTATAAATGCAATTTTCATGGTTGATCTAAGACATTCCTGCAGTTCAAAGCTAACGTGAATGTGTGCACAGTTGGTGTGCCCACCTCTCTCACCCCCTGTGTGCACAAGTGCCAAGGTGGGTAAAGTCACAGAAATAGATGGTCCAGCCTTCTCTGGCTTCCTGGCATGCCCAGCAGGAGGTGCTCTAGCCTGGAGTACACTTCTGTCTCTGCTGGCCTCTGCAGGCATAGATCCATACTGGCATATCATTTATTGCGAGGGGGGGGGGGGGGGGTCATTCAAATTTCCTATTGGTTTCCGTAACTCCACATCAGAGTCTGTGTGCTCTTGTACTGTGCGCAGTATAGTGTCTTTTCTAAGCATGTAGGCTTAACTACACTAAAGGAGTGACAAATACTAGGACAGTGTTTTGGCTCAGTGGTGTGTAGCTTGATAGATGGTCAAGTTGATAAAAGATATAAAAAGAGAGCCAGTAGGGGGGAAATGGTGATGGATTTATTTTTATATATATGTACATAAAACCCTCTCATCTTTACATCTATACTATGTGGACAAAAGTACTGGGACACACCTCTTGTATTCGAGTGGCCCCTTACTTCCAGTAGGAGCCCTGACCTCAACTTCGTCAAACACCTTTGGGATGAACCAGAACGGAGATTGTGATCCAGGCCTTCTAGTCCAACATCAGTGTCTGACCTCATAAATGCTCTACAGAATAAAATTCCCACAGAAATCTTGGGGAAAACCTTCAAAGGAGAATGGAAGCTGTTATAGCTGCAAACAGTGGATCAATTCCATATTAAAGTCCCTGTTGGTGTAATGGCCAGGTGTCCCAATACTTTTGTCCATGTAGTGTATATAAAGCTGGAAAGTACAACAAAATCTGATGGTGTGGGAGGGGCAGGATCAGATCTATCTCTAGACCACTGACCCTTGTTGGGTTCTGTAGTGAGGTGTTTGTTGCCTGAGGTGTTTGTTGAATGCTACGCTCTGATCAGACATTTAAACTAATGAACAAGTGAAATGGATACACTGCAGGGTAGCAGTGCTCCAGGACCAGCAATAAGAACTACTGGGTTACATCACAGTCTACTATAGCCATCAATTAGAGTTCATTATAAAGTCCTAATGCGGGTCCTACCCTTTGCCCCCTTACAGCGGCAGAAATGTGAGGGTATGTAATTCATATCAGTTCTACTTTGATCAGTAACACATGTTGGCGCTGGCTGGGGCTCTAGCATCCCCCTGCCAGATCCGCTATCAATGAGCTGTGGTTTACTCAGCCAAAGCTCTGCGTGTGTAAGCAGCACTGCCAGGCCTGTGATTGATGCATGAGCTGTTCTCTGCTGTGATGCATTGAAGGTTAGGGAGTTTCCTCCTGTACTAGCCAGGGTGGGTAAGGAGGGTGCAGCTTTTTTAACGTCCTCTGTTAATGTACTTTAATACGCTGTTCTTCTGAAAAAAGACCCAGGTATCGAGAAGTGTGTGCGTAAGAACAGATGCTTTTCATCAGATGGAAAGATGAACAGATGCTCCATGTGACTGAACAGTCAGTGTTTATGCGTGCATTAGCCTGGGTGTGTGTTGCTGACCAGTCTTTTACAAGTATAGTGCACTAAATTCTACTCACTAACATGGAAAGGGAAACATCAGGTGCTTTTAGGACTATTTTTAAAATTTGTGGGAATCAGCTGGGGGCCAAATACAGTCGTCAGAGAACAGCATCTTGCTTCACATGTTTGTGTGTGTGTGTGTGTGTGTGTGTGTAAGGTCTGATTTTATACATGGCAATGTCTCACCCTTAATAAATTACTCCTGTCATGTAAAGACTAAATATCACTGTCAGGTGGCTGGAAGAGATTAAAATCTAGATGATAAAAAGATGCTTAATCTTAAACCTTGAAAGCAGCTATTGTGGCTGCCTCTCTCACAAAGGAAAACAGACCAGAGGATTATTTCCATTTAACAGAACGTGCCAAATTACAGAAATGTGCTTTCGATTTCGCTGAAGCAGATGTGTGATGTTGTTCAGGCCAGAAGTGCACTGCTGTGCAGAAACATATAAACCTGTCACTGCCCTGTGGAGATCTGGGACTTGTAGTAGTCAGGTCTGTCCAAAATACCTGGGAACCGTGTGTTTGTGTCTATGTGTACAATAGTTTGCTGTCTAATACACACTCATTCATAGTTCATCCCTCTCTCCAAAGGCCTCTAAAGCTCCAAGTGTGTGAGGCCAGGTTGCAACAGTCCAACTCTGTTGAACAACTCAGCGGCTCTGGGAACATCCCAGCCAGTCAAAATATGAATGAATGTTAATTAACAGAAAACGAAGCTCTGACACACACCTTAACCTTCTTAACCTTTCTTGACTTCTTTCAGCTGGTGTTTTTGCCAACTTTTAGAGGCACTACAGTTGAGTAGATTAAATGAAAGAAATGGGAACAGGCTTCAAAGTGCCTAAAGATACAAGGAGCCTAGATAGAGGAGTTCCAACCACTCAGCATTCAGCACCTCCAGTATACTGATCACCGCCTGATCATCTGGAATCATCTGCTCCTGGTTCTTCACTGGTTCAGGACTTCAGTTAGAGGCTCTTTGTTCTGCTTGAATGATTCATACGTAGCCACTGTGTGGCTTAACAAACAAAAACATTCCTCTGAAACTGGTCAGGTTCAGGGACTGGAATCGAAATGAGAGGCTTTGAAAGTCCTTCAGGAAGCCTGAAGAACTGTTCCTCAAGAACACATTAACATACAAGAAAATCTAGGAGCAAAATATGAAAAAAAAAAAAATAGAAGCAAAATATGAAGAAATTAGGGAGGGGGGGAGGGGGGCGGGGTGGCTCAATATATATAAATTCCTCTACCATTTAGCTTCATTAGGCATCATTCCGATCAGATTTTAAATATTATTTTAAAAACACTGATCTTATTGCGCTTGTGGTCAAATTTTAAACAGGACATCTGAGATTGTATATAAAAAGGAGTAAGAAGGTGTGGGTGAGTGTGTGTGTGTGGGGGGGTGTATGTGAAATCACACTTGATATGAGCAAGATGGCTGGTCTGATCAACCTGGGACTGTTTTTGTAAGAGTTACATGAGGAAGAAAAAAGAGGAGAATGAAAAGGAAAGACAGGTGGGTGGAACAGTTGCTGCTGTCCCTCACGGTTCCTTGGCTGAGAGCACAACACCTGTCATGAGCCGACAGGGTTTTCTTTGAGAGTGTTTGGAGAGTTGAGTAGGGTTTAATTCAATTTAAAAAAAAAAAGGTCTGTGGGAGGTTTCTTTGTCCGTTACACGGAAATGTGATCATGTGTTTGATAAACAGTTGTCGCTGCTGGTTTTGGGAGCATTAGTGCCTGTGTTGAGTGGTAAAATCTGTGAGGGTAGAATTATTGACCCCACATATCACACATAAAATCATGCCAAAATTATAGTATAAAAATCAGACCAGCAAAAATACAGGTGACTGAACATGGGCCTAGAGTGGAGGAGGCCCTAGGGAAAAGAGGGTTAAAGTAAGTAGTGTCATAGGTTAATGAAGAAAAATCAATAAGAAGATTTTCCATGAACAAGAAATATTGCCTGGTGTATTTGTTTTCAAGCATTGAAGAGATGGAGTGGAGCCCACAGAAACTACAACTGCACAGGACCAAGAACTGCATGGACTGTTTATAGGACCTTTTTAAAATATCCTTAATTGTTATAAGAATGCTGTGGTCATACTAGAAAGGTGTTAATTATATCAACTGTGTTGTCTCTTTTAAAACAATGACATTTATCTGCTTTTTGCGTGTTTGTGCGTGTGCCTGTGTGTGCGTGTGTATGTGCATTTGCATGGGTGTGTGTTACTGGCAAATTTTAAAATGAAGGATTGAAGAAACTATCTCTGCCAGTGATTATCAGTGTATATTTAAAGAAATACAAGTTTATTGTGCTTTAAATTATTGGAAAGACTTGAGCTCGAGCATAAATATACAATTTTTCATCCAAAGTACTAAATGAAGCAATTAATGTGCATTCCTGGACTGTTTTTAAATGCATTTTAAATTAGAAATGCTTCCATGTGGAATATGTTACACAATGTGAAGCATTTTTCACTCAAATTATTCAATGAAATAAAATAACTCAATTTCCTTCTTATCCTTGGACACATTTATGGTGTGTTTTTTGAATTCCAAAACCCAACAACCAGAAAAATGTCTCTACATTTAGCTTTCATTGGTGCAGCAGAACTTCATCCTATGCTTATACGGTTTATACTGTCAACTGTATTTAATAGCCATTACTGGCTCTGGTCAAGATGGGTATGAAAAGCCACAAAAATGATCTTTCTGGTAAATTAATTTCATGATCAAATGAAAAGATCTAACCTTTAGCTGGAGCAGAATTTTAAAAAGGGAAAACAAAATAATCACACTTCTAAAGCTTGTTTTCATTTATATCTTACTTTAAGTCCACTCGAGTGTTCAGGAACTCTTGGGTGGTGATTTATGATGGAGATTTGCAGAAGATGAGAACAATTTAGGGTCACTACGTTTCTAAAACTACAATTAGACACCACCTCCATGCTCCTAAACTGACAGAAGAAAGGCTTTTCCTTCAACTCACCACAAACGCAAGCCCCCTGACGCATCACTAGATGCTCCTCAACTTTGATTAAAACCAGGTTCTACAGTCAGATGAGAAGAAAACAGAGCAAGCACTTGAGGTGAGTTGAAAAGAAGGATAATTATACAGAAAAGAACCTCATCCACTCTGTTAGGATGGTGGAGGATCTGTGATGTCCTGAGGCTGTTTTTTCTTCAAAGGCTCTGTGAACTTTGTTAGGAGACGTGGCAGTATGGAACCCACGAAGAATCATGAGATCTTAAATGAAAATCTGTCTGTTATGCCAAAAAGATAACACTTGTGGGTTCTTTTTCTTGAATTCAAAGAACTTTTAAAAATAAAAATATCTAAAGAAGCCTTTTTCATGCGAATGAATTTTAAAAACAATGAGAAAAGTGTTGGCACATATCAAATATATTGTGAATTCTTCCTGGAAACAGACATTCACTGAAACAGTAAAATTGTCCTTTCTTGTGGTTATCAGCTTAAATTTGGAAAGTTGTGATTTTATTATCTTCAGTGTCGAGGAAATATCATAGAAAAGTCTGTTTTTCATTTACATTAAGAAAAATCACTATGTATTTATATACAAAATGTACTTAAATGAAAAAAGAAAATTTAATGAGAATTCATGGCAAGTCCTTTGAGACTACTTCTAGACAATTTTAGAACATTTTCAAACTGCCTTTATGTTTATGAAATCAAATAAGATGAAATATAACTGCATGGAGTGTTTCATATATAAATATATTCCAGTTTTATTGGAGGACAACCTCCCTGGTACATCTACAAAATCCCTATTTATGACTATAAGCTCATAAATCTAAAGATTCAATTTAATCTACAAAGATTTCATTTATTTTATTTGAGAAAATTCTTGCATATCTTCATCTTCATCAGACTCAAAGACAATGCCACAGAAGAGACACATGAAGTCAAATTAAGCCTGCCCCTAAGAGTACAGTCATACTTTCTTGTCAGTGATGTATGTTTTGAGCCCTGGTGCATGCACAATTTAATTTAATGGGTTAAAAACTTGTTTTTAAAAATATAATAGTTATAATGTGTTATAATGTGTTATAATTTTGGACTGTTTTTGCATTGGTATCCCACATCATCGTTCCCCTCCAAGCATGTGACTTAGTATAGCTAACAACAAGGCTTACCAATGCACCATTTAAAACTTTACTGAGCCATCCAACTATCTGATTTAAACATGTTATTCACACTTCAAGTGCCACCAAATATGCTCCCAGAACACTTTAATTTCATTTTAAACTCAGTTTAATGCATTACCCTGAAAGAAAAGGTCAAGGTAAATAAATAATCAGAATCAGAAAACTTTATTGCTTAAAAAATCGTAAGCATTAGCAGAGCGCAAAGACTCGTACACAAAAGAAAGGTTGAAATAACTCTCTCTACCCACATGTTTAGACAGGGCACAGCTGACTAATACTAAATAAACTGAGATAACTGTTGAAAATTGGAGGGGGTGATTAACACTAAAATAGTTTTATGGTGGATGACAATTTTTCAGTGTGCCTGTGTGTGTATGTATATATATATATATTAGTGCTGGGCCGTTAACGGCGCAAGATTCTTATCGCGCGATAAAAAAAATATCGCCTTAACTGCACCCCGCCCCCACCCCCGACAGAGTGAGCTGTGTCTATACTAAGCAAGCTATGATGAATTTCACCTTGATATTTCAGTGACTTGTCCGGTTCACGCATGTTTTAAACCTGTCTCTCCCCCGGACAGAGTGAGAGAGCGCGGCTGATGGTTGCTTAGCAACGACAGACGCTTCCGCTTGTGTCCACATTAAAGGAAATAATTATGCCCTATATTGTAGTTATATAATTGCGTGGAATGTTTTTAATGGGCAAAAATACTTAAATAAATGAAAAGTTTAAATTGTCTCGCCTTTTTTTTGCTGATCCGAAAACTGATCCGATCCTTGACTTAAAACCATGATCCGATCCGAACCGCGATTTTTTGTCCGGTTCACGCACGTTTTAAACCTGTCTCGGTCTCTCTGTGGGGGGGGGGATGGGGTTGGGTTTAACGCCGTTAACGCCAAGATTCCAATGAGATTAAAAGATAGATAAAAAAATTAATCTATGCCCACCTCTAATATATACATATACATATATATGTATATATATACAGAGAGAGAGAGAGAGAGAGAGAGAGAGAGAGAGAGAGAGACATCTGTGGCATGTTAAACAGTGTTAACATTTCCACATATGGAGTACATAATATAAATATAGATTTTTTTTATCTTAGAAAATATATAAAATAAATCACAGCTATAGCTTAATAGCCCAGATCTAGTCACACCCCTGGTGCCCCCACCATGTCTGAAACTTAAACTGGGCTGGGGTTCAGCTGCAGCCCAACAGCTCCACCCCCACAGCCCACCCTTTAAACCAAAACTACCCCCTCTGTCACTTCAACTCTGGCTTTGCCATACCCTTGTGCGTTCATCGAAGCCGTATGAGACATTACACAATAACTGGGCTCCTCATACGGGCCACAGCTGCACACACAGCTGTGTGATGTCATGTCTAATGGACGGCCATGTCCCCTGGGACGCGGGAGATTGGAAGAGGGCAGTAAAACGATCTTCTTCATGGATCGTGAATCCACTTGCTCTGACCATACCTGCCAATTACCAGCACTGACTGTAAAACCACATTCAAACATTTAGTTTGTATTTTCTAAGCACATATTCAAAATGTGTCCTAGACTCTAAATGGCTAAATTTTAAAAAAGGTGGGAATGTTACCAAAAGAGAAGGACAAAGGGACAAAATAGGAGATAAAACATATCGGCAAATACAAAGTGTGTGTGCATTCGATCAGAACTCTCTAGCCTCCTCTTACTCAAGACTGAAGGAAATCTCCATCAGGGATGTAAGGTGAGACAGAGAAGCAGATGGAGGGGTGATGGGGTCAAGGTGTGTGTGTGTGTGTGTGTGTGTGTGTGTGTGTGTGTGTGTGTGTGTGTGTGTGTGTGTGTGTGTGTGTG
>JBBPDC010075412.1:0-10496 GCA_037974485.1 Hemigrammopetersius urotaenia
TCTTTTATGTCTTTATGTTCTATCTGTGAAGAGGGTGTTCAAGTAAGAATTTCATTGTACTCTGTACACTGTACTCTCTACACATGACAATAAACTTCAACTTCAAACTTCAAACTTCAAACCTTGTGACCAACTACAAGAAACTTTCTGCTGTGCTTGCCAACAAGGTTTCCTCCACCTAAGCCACGTTTTGCTTGGGTATCAAAAGCAAATCAATTCAGAACTTTTATGTAACACATGATTTCTTGATTTTTGGTTGATATTCTGTCTAGGTTCTCAGAAAAATCTGGCAAAAAAAAAAAAAAAAAATCTACGAATGACTGAGGCAGTGAGTTCTGTATGAAAATTACCTGCTTTCAGGCTTAATTCTGTAATTAGAGCGATCGAGTTCACAATATTGAGTCCTACAGCTCCAAACATGTAGATCAGCTTGTTAGGGAAATCTGTAATTCAGAATAAATTCAACAGTTATTCTGCTGACATAAATACTTTTTAGACCTTCCAACAACTATAAGTAGCACATCATGAATAGGAACCAGGATAGACTCACCATGTAGATGTATTGGGTGCTCAGAGAAGGAGATTGCTGCCAAGACATGGAGAAATGCAGTCAAAGCCGTGTATATACCTTGATCTGGAATCAGAAAATTTCACAAAAATTAAAAATGTCTGAATTTGGTCAGTTTGTTGTACTTAAAATTGTGCAGATAAAATTGCTATTCCTCTCTCAACAGATACCAGTTTAAGGGTCTAATCACATTAACAAATATGCTCCCTAAAGAACCTTCCCATTGAATGCTTTTTGGAGAACCAAATATGATTCTTCTAATGCAAGAAATCATTTTAGGATCATTTATGTAAGAGGTTTATATACATTATACCGTAAAGACTATGTCTTGATATTTTTACCTTTATCATTATGTAAGTGGGTCCTTACATAATAAATGCACATTGTGCCAAATGCAATGGTCAGAATTCCCACAGTGATAGCGCAGCCCAAATCTGGAATAAAAACAAAAAAAACTGAATAATTTCAATAAAAGTTCCATGAAACACAATCAGTTCTTCAGTAATTCTGTCATTTCTCATTTACTCTTCTGGCCAAGTTTACATGCTTTAAAATGTAGAGACAAATTAGGAATTAATAAAGGACAACAATTAGGAGAAACAAAGGATGACACAAAATGGTTAATAAAACCAGTGTTGTACATGTGGAGTAAAACACACACACAAAGTGATGTTGTACTCACATCCTATTCCTTTCTGTTTACAGCAACATCTTAGTCTCTGGCTTCTGCGACAACGCAACAGGAAAATCTCTAATATCCATGCAGCAACTAGTAATGCAACCTCAAGTGGAAGGATCCATGCTGTAAATAAAATTAAACCATTTAAACCTTTTAATTAATTTAATTTCTCTATTAACTCCTTTTACATGATTACATTATTACATTACATTATTATTAAATATGTTTCATAGTGGAAGGATGCATTGTTTAAAGAGGAACTTGTTCAGATTTTCCACTATTTTGACCATCATCACATGGCGGATTTGGATGGTTAGAAAAAAAAGGGCTGCATTTTAATTCCAGATATCGTGACCCTGGTTTCATTCACCACCACAGTAAAAAAAAATCAAAGAGTCAGTTTCTCCTCAATGAACCATTTCAAGCCAAATGCACTCTCAATTTCTAAAAATCTCTTTTAACCATAGGACAACTAGCCTAAGAGGAGCAAAGTCATATGGCTCTGTAGATTGGTTTAAAAGACAATATGAATACTATACAATACATATTTTCTGTATTAAAATGTATGCAGTTTTATGCTTCTATGTTTATAGAGTTGACGCATTATTTATTATTGACAATTAACACTGCTTCAAATACTTACTCGTACTAAAATTGTTTGTGGAAATCCCAATGAGAAAATAAGCAACAATCTCAGCCAGGCAAAGTACAGCCAAAATAAGAGATGACAGAGCAGTATGGGTACCTAAAAAGAATTAAAACATGTGCAGATTAATGATCTATTTACAATTACAATCAATAATTACAATCAATAATCGATGAGTGTGTATGTTATACATATCATACACAGCCTTGGAAAAAAAAATAAGAGACCACTTTCCCTTTTTTTGTTCACTGTATGTACAATTTGCATCTGTGTGTGTGTAAAATGCACAGGTTGCTATTCATTTCTGAACTGTTGCAGTGCGAGCTGTGTAAAAAATAAATGCATCCATGCATCCTGATGGATGAAACAGAGTCACACACACACACTGCTCTTAACATCACTATTTTAATTGTTGCAACTGTAAAATAATGTAAGAGTGTTGTGCACTTTAACATTTCCAAGGTATAATAAATTGTTCATATTTTTTTGTCATTGTCACGGGGGGCTGAGGAGAAGGACAGCAGCAGGCAGCATGTTTTTCCAGAAAGGATTTCTTTATTTAGAAATTAAAGTTCATGATCTTCTAAACAAACACAAACAAAGAAGTGTCTTCTTTCTCCGGAGGACCTTCATTCCGCGACACTTCACTACGTCATACGCTAGCTCTTGGATTCCACGAAGGACCTTCTCTCCAAGGAAACCCGTATAGCTCACACACACTGCACAGGTACAGGGGGAGTACCAACGAGCCACTCTCCGGCTCGTTGGTATTCCCTTCCTCATGTTCTGTCTGTGACATCGGTAGATTCGGTTCCTCAGCCCACGCTGGAGCAGGACAGTCCCTCTAGTTCATGTTCAAAAGCACACAAGTTTCAATAGAGCTTCCTTATCAGCACAGCAGACAAATACGGTTTCGCAGAGGCTGACTCACAGCACTGCAGACAAGTACAGAAGGTGAATACGGATTCTCTTACAATTCACACAGCAATGATCAGAGTAATACTCTTTCTACCTTGTATTCCAAAACACATTGCCTACAGCCTCTCACATATGTTTCTAGGTTGTAAATGGGGAGTTAGCTGGGTGACCACGCACTGGCTCAGCCGGGCTATAAACACATAGACAGCCAATCACACAACGCAGACATTAACAAACACTCATTAGTGACAGGTGGGCATGTCATTAGATACCTCGCCTCCCAGCGCCTGATTACCTGCAGTTCCCCGCACCTGGGCTGACTCAGTACCTAATTACCTCACTCTCACATATACAAGTGTGGTCAATAGAGTATAAAACAATAGTCACATGCACATTTTACGCAGGCACACATTATGATGCAGTCTCTTAATTTTTCCATGGCTGTATACAGTCAATGAGTGTATATGTTATATTAATGGCTCCAACTTTACCACGACTGTAGTCTCTCACTCTCACATCAATTATTCTCAGTCCTCTTGTGAGAGTCTCGTCTATTGATTACATTTGTTTGTGTGTACTTCAGATGTTATGTTCTTCAGATATTCACCATGGCTGTACCTGAAAGTGCCTTTTATCACTGTGAACTGTCCTTATTTACTGTGCAGCCGAAGCAGCATTCTATCCAGTGTTTTATTTGTGGACTGCTTTTGCTCTGCTGCTTACCCAAAGTGACACTATGTGCTGTGTTCCCCTTGTTTGCAGTTACTATCAATACTGCTTTAACAAAAGTTGCCTGAATAACACTGAATAAAAAGTTGCCTGAATAACTGTCTGAATAACTTGTGTCAACTACCTGAACACACCATACTGTCATGACAGCCATCAGTGGGGCATGTCATTTAAAAAGCTATATTTGAATGACTGAACTGTAGTTGGTTGGAAGCTTTGAAAGGTCGAGAAAATTACATTAAAATAATTTTTTAATTGAGGCATTATTTATTGTTACATTGCTATTTAGGCATTACCTTTGACAGCACTAATTTCTGTTAGAAATGTGTGCATAAGGTACCAGTTATACTTACATTTAAAGGCCTTTCTTTGAAAGTAGTGCCTTTGCAGAGAGAGAACCATCAGCATTCCCAAGATAATAGGGACCAGTACTGCAGATATCTGAACACCTTCTAAATGTAAGGGTTTAGGAGAGGAGCAGAAATATGGATTCAATGAAAAAAGGAGATGAGGATACTGGCGATAACTGACAACCTGAATCTATGCTTTTCATTCATTCATTTTTCCATTTGTGTTCATCTGAGGTTTTATGAAACATGTTAAAGTGTAAATTACAATAACCAAGTGCTTTTTATTTGTACATACATTTGTGTGTGTATACATTTTTTTTTGTCAATTTGTTGTTACAGGTTAGCATTGAGCCTGTGATCACACATTATAAGACACTTAGAAATACCTTCAGTTATTTGGTTGAATAAAAACAGTACTTACGCTCCAGATTTTCTTGGGATTGATAGAATAAAAAGCAACCCAGCAGAGCACCATTGCATATTTGGAGAACAATAGCAGAATGCATCCGGAAAGCATAACCAGCTGTAGAACAATGAGGTGAAACATAATGTATCTGTTTATTACCAAATTAAGCTGATTAAAATTGATGAGGTATAATATTTTAGTAATACATGAGAGATAAGAATGATTTCTTTCCTTACCTAAAATGGCAGCACCGATGAAAGACATCACTTCTAAAACCAGCAACACTGTGAAAATATGTTCACTTCCTGTTTGTGCTTGGCCAATGTGCCCAGAAAAAACTAAACAAAAGATAAACCATTCAGTCTGTGTTGGTCATCAGAGATCAGTCTCAGAGTATGATTAAATCTTGTTAGAAGAGGAAAATCAAACTTAAAAGAACTTTCAGACAAGGGGTGTATTATAGTTCAAAGCAGTGGGTATACTGGGGGTAAATGTGAGTAACAAGACTAAAATACTGCCTAAAATATAGCAAATAGAGCAAATATAATCTAATATAATAAATATAATTATTTTATTTTATAAACAGTATATTTTACTTACGTGAACTTGCAGCTATTGTTATAACTGAGTGGTAAACTGGAACAGCCACACTCTTCACTGCTTTTTCCAAACGCTCTGTGAAGAACATGCACATACAGTGAGGGAGACAAGCATTCAGACCATTCCTACTTTTAAACATCGGATGCATTTTTTTAGTTGGAAAAAGTGCTGACATCTATTAACTTTCTGAAGCATTGTGGTAAAATTTTGGCCCATGTTGCTTTAACTTGTTGCGCTGCATCCATCCAGAGGCTATCTTTCTCAAACAGTTTGCAGCAGATAGAGCCTAAATTTAATGTGATTCAGTGTAGCAACAAGGGCAAAAATTTATCGAGGTCAAAAGGGGGACCCCTCTGTAAATCGCCACCAGACACGGTGGAGGGGTTTGTATACCTCAAGCTTTGCATACCTCTAGGAGCTACGTTGTCAGGGGGAACTGCCCTGGTAGAGACTTCCAAGGCAAACAGGTTCTAAGGGAGAGGTCAGACAAAGAGCAAGGTTCCCGCTATCCTCACCTGGACTCAGGTTGGCGAAAGGTCTCTGACCGTCGTCTGTGCCTATGTGGCCTGGCCTTCTTGGTGTCCATGTTCGAGCAAAAGTGTGTCCATAAAGATGAGATTAGAAAGAACTTTATTTATCCCCAGGGAAATTCTTTTGTCATAAACCGCATAAACTGTGTGTGGCCGCAGGTCAAAGATTATTTTTTTTGTAGTTGTGTTGTCTGGTCTGTAACCACATCTTGGACACTCGGGTGAAAGAGGGGTAGAACTGATCACTTGGCAAGTGAGTTGGATCACATGACACAGGAGAAAACCAGACAAACCTGGCAGGCCCAAACACGTAGTGAAGGTTTGCTGGGAGGCCCCTGTTCGCCAGATCTTTACACACCTCTGGCAGAATGCCAACTGCATGCCAGGGAATGAGGGAGACATTGAGGAAGTGTGGAGGTGGCTGTGCAGAGCCTAGGGAGGACTTGCTCATCACAGCTTCTTGGCCACAAGTATCTGATTGATTGTCAAACCTCTGATTCAGGAGGAACAATGTGAATGCTGGACCAAATGGAACACTGGACCAGCTCTTCACCTTTGCAAGGGTCTGGAGTTTGTCAAACCGGTTTACATATGTTTTATGGATCTAGAAAAAGGTCTACAACCATGTGGCTCACGGTGCTTTTTGGGGGTGCTTCGGGAGTATGAGGTTTTGGGGCCCGGTCTGTTGTGGTGAAGAGAGAGCTGAGACAAAAGCAAAGTTCTCCATTTACTGGTCCATCTACGTTCCCATCCTCACCTATGGTCACATGCGGCGGGTAGTGACCAAAAGAATGAAATTGCAGTTGCATTCGGCCAAAATGAATCTTCTCCACATGGTGGCTTGGCTCTTCCTCAGAGATAATGTGACAAGCATGGACATTCAGGAGGTTGGCCCTTGGATGCCTCCCGGGGGACGTTTTCTGGGCATGCCCCACTGGGAGGATGCACCAGGGCAGCTGGAGGTATTATATTTCTTGGCTGGCCTGAGACTACCTTGGTATACCTTGGAGCTGGTGGAGGTGGCTGGGGAGAGGTAGGTCTGGGCATTTCTGCTGAGGTTACAACCCCCATGACCCGGACCCAAATTAGCAACAGATAATGAATGGCTGGATGGATGGATGGGTTAAATGAGACCAAAGTGCTTTATCACCTGAACTACATTGATTGAAATGATGACAAAAACTTACTTGAACATTTGTTGAGATAAGGAAAGGTCTTCATCAGCATGAGGGGCCGTGAGATACTGACCGTTGAGCATACCACAATCTCAGTCAGAGACCCTGTGGATAAAACTTAAACTAAATAAATGGTATGCAATTAAACAAATAACAGGAGTTGAGGCATCTCTGTTAGAAATGAAGATTTACCTTCTGTTGACCATAATATGAAAGCAACACCCATGCAAATGTTTGGACAGAGGATCAAAGAAGCATGCATTGCCATCACTTTTCCACTAGTAACTAAAAAGGAAACAAAGAGCTTGATATTTTTGCAATTATGAAGATTCATTCATTTTAATAAATAGAGAACATCTGACAAAATACCTTTCCTCCTCAACAAAATGAAAATAGAAGTGCAAAGTCCCACTGCAAGTAAAAGAGCAATGAAGCACAGCAGCAACATCAAAATATGGGACACAGTCAAACCTGGAGGACAAAGTACATACACAGGTTTCAGCAAAACTCCACTACTAAATATAACCCAGGCTTTTATTAATTTAATTCCCACTCAAAACTAAAGGTATTTATTCAGCAGCAGCAGGAAAAAAGCAGAAACTTGTGTTTAACAGAAATCAAAGAAGCCTCAACAGCATATTTATATTTTAAATATATTTATAAATAAATTTATAAATTTATAAATATTTATAAATAAATATATTGTTTTAATTATTTAATTACATCTTCATTTTATTACAGATTCTTTTCAGAAAGCCTACTTTCAGCTTTCATATACACACATTGATTTATAATTATTTTACCTTTTCCATTTCTTTTTCTCAGAAACTGCATTGTGAACCTCCTGTCAGACTCACAGTGGAGGATGTACAGAAACACTTGTGGATTTTTTTATATATGAAGCAAGAGTGAAACTTGAATTTTTTGATTGTTCATGTGAGGGGCTGTTTTAGTGGTTTATCACATCTTGTGAGTAGTTACATCTCTTCCTTGGATGGGTGGGTGTGGGGTAGATGCTTGTATACATGTCAGAGCTTTGGGAATCCTTTTTTCTAAGAGCATACAGCTATATCTGACTGGGTTTAAGTCTGGATGATGGTAGGGTAAAAGAAGTAATAAAAGTAAATAACCAACAAAAATAGATTTGATAACATTATGGTTTTTCATGTAATTCTTGGTTAGGTTTTGTTGTTTATTATGGTAAATGAATAACTTTCGCTTAATGTCTGATTTGACTTGAGTATATTGTAGTAGGGAAGTATAAAGATATTGAGAAAAAAAAATTCCATTTAGTTTCTTATCAGTCATTAATTTGTATTATCTTGATATTCAATTAAGCATTGCTTATCTAATCTAACACAATTGTAAAACTCTAAAATGTAAATCAGATATAAAAATTAAAAGTAGATGATGTTACCTAGTCTCTGGAGAACCACAGTGGTGTTTGCTGTTGAGTCACTAGTGTGGACCTCACACATAAATTCTCCTTTATCCTCCAGCTTTATATCCTTCAGCTTCAGTGAGAAGTTGCCTTTGGGTATTTCAGTTACAAAGAGCTCGACTCTTCCCTGGTACCTTTCATGTGAAGAGTCTGGCCAGACCTCATTGTCTTGAAACAGCAGGACAAGGATGTCTTGGTCTCTGCCTGTCCTTTTCCAGGAGACTTCTTCTATGTTGCTTGGAGGGACATGGGAGTCTACAGAACAGTTCAGTATTACCTCCTCACCCACTGAGGCAATGATAGGATAGTCAGGCCCCTTAATCACTAGACGCTCTGAAAGAATTTGAATGGCATGAATGAACAAAGTTTGAATGCAATGTTCAGTGGTGCACCAGTAGAAGAAAGATTATTAAGCATCTTTTTGTGCAGTTTTAACTAATTACTAATATATGTGTTAATTGGGCCAAAATGCAGTTCTATATTTAGATCAATCACAAAAATTGTACAGAGTATGATTACCCACCAAATCCTTTCAATTCCACTTCAGTTTCGCTGGACTCCTGAGCTGTACTGACTTTACACCTGTATGTTCCAGCATCATTGTTGACCACATTGTAGAGTATGATGGAGAAGTTTCCTTTAGATATCTCATCTGGAAAGATGTGGACCCTACTCCTGAAAGACTGACTCTGCAACTCTGGTCTGCTTTCTCTTTCTTGGAAGATGATCACCAGAGATTCTGAATCTGTCTTTCTCCATTCTACTTGCAAACCCTCCAGAGGTAGGGGGCCCTGAGAAAAGCACGGCAGTAGGATTGTGTCTCCAAGCTGGGCCACGATAGGAGCAGAGGGACTTTCAACACGAAGACCTGTATTTAAATATACCATTGGGTTCAATTTTGGAACCTGACCAATTAAGGCTAGGAGATAACATCATTGCTACTAATAACAATAATCACCCACCACTTCAAAAACTTTTAACTGACCTATGCCCCAATTTCATATATGAATTTAAACACTGATCTGCCTGCATGTTGCTAAATTATTTCTACATTGCATTCAAAATTATTTTTTTGTAAAGGAAGAAATGTTTTATTATAGAATTTTATTAAATGGTTTTGTGTTTGAAATCTTTACACAAAGAAAAACAATGCCTTAAATTTTTGCCACTGAAATAAAATGAAAAACGTTGCATATATTAAAATACATATGTATTACATGTAAATTTACAGCACACCAAAATAACAATAACTTTATCTAAAGGTGTAAGCCTTTGGGGAACCCAGGTGTAATGTGTAAGTCTCCTGGGAACCCAGATTCTGAGACGCTGAAATAAATGACTGAAATGAAACCTTACCTTTACATCCAACAACAAATTGAAGCACTAAGAACAAAGAAAAATACATCTCCTGGTGGGTGGAGTATCCACTGAACCAAAAAAATATAATGGTTTGAAACTTTTGTTAAAATGTAGAACTGACAAACTGGCTAACTTTAATCGATGTTTTTCAGTGTCTGTCTATGTATCTGCCAGAAAGCTGCTATGGGGAAAACATTCCTGTAAACTGGTTGGACAAGGAAATCTGAAGGATCACAGAAGGGAAAATACATTGAGACACTTCTTTTGTGTCGGTGTATTCTCCCCAATCAGAATTATGAATAAGAATGAATTATGAAAAAATAAGCAGATCAGGGAAACTGCCTCTCACATTTACCTATTTATATTTGAACTCTTATGCTTAAAGCATTAATCCTGACTCTGACCTGTAAAAACGAACTTTCTTCTAAAAATAAGATAAAGAGTTGTAATAGAGTTGTACTAAGATAAAGAGGTCTGGTCTGTGTTATGAATAAGGGTTCTCAGCCGGCCAGGGATCAAGGAATAATTATGTTTGCCCTTTTATTAGGTTTTGGTTTGTGCACATTTGTATAAAGCTGTTTCTGTTTTAGGTTAGTTTTGTCTGTCTTTCCTCACTTTACCTTATTTTGTTTGTCCAGATTCTGTCCTTTGTAATTGAGCTTTGGCCCTCCTTTGTTTTACATTTAAAATAAAGTGGTTTTGGAATGAAAGTCTGCGACTGCGCCTCCTTTCTGGACAGGCATGGTCTGGCTTTGACAAGAGTAACATAACGATGAATGGAATAGATTACTAAATATATGTTTCTGTAATGCAAAGTTAATAGCACAAGTGTCAGTTGGCAAGATTGCAATCAGACGCACCTCACACATCTGATATGAGTACACTCCTTTCGGAAAACCTGTTATTTGTCACGCTGGGGCAGGGAAGACGCACAGACGGAGTGATATAGTTCTTTGCAGAGTTTTTAATAAAGAATAAATCAAAACAAAACATAACCAAGAATCCTTATCCTTGAAGTGGCTCTGCTCAGAATGCTTCAGTTTCTTGCTCTTTCAAGAAGTGTGGCTTGTAGGGCTTTCACAGCGGCTTGGACTG